>JAWPEG010000005.1:1263874-1276124 GCA_035771395.1 Myotis vivesi | reverse complement strand
TGCAGGGATTCATGCACCAGTGGGGTCCCTCGGCCTGGCCTGTGGGGATCGGGCTGAAACCCAGCAGTCTGACATCCCTTGAGGGGTCCCGGATTTCGAGAGGGCGCAGGCCAGGCCGAGGGACCCCACCAGTGCACAAATCAGTGCACCGGGCCTCTAGTGTGCATATAAGATCTTTGGTTAATCTCTTCCTGCCCTCTCCCCTCCCCCCTCCCTCTGAGATTCTTCAGTCTGTTCCATGTTTCCATGCCTATGCGTTGAGCGTCTGCCCCCTGGTGGTCAGTGTGCATCATAGCTACCGGTCGAAAGGTCAGATGGTGGCTTAGGCTTTTACATACATAGATAGAGTGGTACAGTCTATGACTTACCTGTGTATGGCTTGTGTAATCAGAATTACCAGGCTCAGAGCGATATGAAATCATTTCAGTTTTTAATCCGATGAAGTTTGAAGAAGCCTTGGGGTGCCAGGACTTACATTGTATCGGAACCTAAGACGAGAATCCTATGTGTGTGTTTCAAGTGAGGCCCAGCCAGCGCGCCTCAGTTCCCAGAGGCCCAGGATGTAGCTTAACAGGCTTTGCAGCGGCTTGTTCTTCCTCCAGTCCTGGTTCTGGCAAGTTCTGGAATCCAGAAACCAGAGGGAAAGGGGTGAGAGAAAAGGGGAGTCAGACGCCAAGAAGGCAGCTGCCGAGAGGGCCCCATTGGGCATTTTTCTTTGCTCGTTGCAAAACCAGAGAAAAGGCCTCCATTTCTACTAATCCATAATCATCGGCCAACTCTACAGACTGCCGCTGAGAGAACCACGGACCAGCGAGGCCCGGGATTCCTCCGGCCAGCGGGGTGGATGGAGCGCCCGCAGTGTGCCGAGTGCTGGGTGCTCGGATGCGTGTGCCTGAGCCCGCCCTCAGGAGTCTGCAGGGAGACCAGGGGGAAGGAAGGACGGGAACCAGTACTGGGGACCCACTTCACACGTCATTTACGGAGACGGTGGAGTGTCTGCCACGTGCCGGGCACTGGTCTCGGGGCCGGTGCAGGATGGAAAAGACAGATGCGTCCCTGTTGTCGGGCAGGTTCATTCCTAAAGAGATGAATGTCTGCCCCACGCTGGCCGCCACGCTGCTGAAGGGGAGTTTGGGAGGGCCGGGGCCGGGATGGGCAGTCGGCTCGATACGCAGGCCCTCAGCCCTGGTCTCCCTCTCACCCCGAAGGGCCCCACCGGCCTCCTCCCTAATTTAATCATTGAAATTGATGTTTTTACTGAGATAATTCTAGGTTCACATGCAGTTTTGAGAATTACTATCGAGAGATCCTATGTACCCACTCCCCAGCTTCCCCTGCAGCAACATTTTTTTCTTAAAGTTTTTAAAATTTGATTTACTGGTTTTAGAGAGAGAAGAAGGGGGGAAAAGAGAGAGAGAGATGTGTTGTTCCACTTACTTGTGCATTCATTGGTTGATTCTCGTATGCGCCCTGCCCGGGCTCGCACCCACGCCGTGGTGTATCAGTACGATGCTCTAACCACCTGAGCCGCCTGGCCAGGCCCCTGGCGGTAACGTTGTGCACCTGAAGTGCACGCTCCCCATGAGGACACTGGCGGGCTGCAGTCCCTCCGTGGTTTTCAATTCCCTGCTTTCGTTTGCACTTGCACTCACGTGTGTGTGCTAAGTTCTGCGCAATGTTGTCACCTGCGTAGGTTCAGGTATTCACGGCCTCAGTCAGGGTCCCGACAGTCCCCACATGCGACCATCCCTCGTGCTGCCGACTGGGACCCCCTGCCTCCCGCTCCCCGTCCCCCATCCCACCCCTGGCGACCACTCAGACACGCCCTCCGTTTCTGAAACTGCGTCATTTCCCAGATGTCGTGTAAATCCATCATGGGGTATGCATCCCTGAGATGGCCCTTGCTCACCACGTGGGATAAAGAGTCTGACCCCGTTTTTTGATGGGGTGCTGAAGGCTGCTCAGCCGCCGCCTCCCTCCTACCCCCGCCCCCCGCAAGCTGATAGGATGCCCACGTGCTCCTTCCAGGGGCACTGGCCTGGCTGGGAGTTCACTGTGTCCCGCCCACTACCCCAGTGAAGCCAGGCCAGCCCCCTGGCCTCGCTCTCTCAGCCACTTGGGGGCCTGCGGGGAGGCCTGCCTGCTGTCCCCTGAATACACTATTAAGTGAGAAATAAAGGGGACGACTCAGACCAGTGAGGAAGCAGGGCAGAGCCCTCCTGTAAGAACTGGAGTTTGTTTTTTTAAGGAGAGGGGCTGCGTGAGCTAGGAATGTCGGTGGGGAAGTTTCTGGGCGGGGTCTTCATGGAAACTGCTGATGGGGCCCATGCAGTTTCCTTAGAAACTGCAGAACCATGGCCAAAGGGCAGTGAGGTTAAACGAATGCTGACTGGGAGGGCGGAGGCCGCCCGCCAGCCCGTTGGCCCCTGTGGTTACCACAGCTCAGGCTGGGACTTACTCTCAGACACACAGGACAGGGTGGGAGAGCCTCAGAGCGGGAAGCTGGGTCCCTGCCGGTTCCCTGCTGGGTCTGATGAGCCGGTGAGCAGAGAGGAGCCGTGGGGGCTCTCGTCGGGTGGGAGCTCGGGGCTCACCTTCTAGACTTTAGAGTGAGACTCAGGGCACAGGGTCAGGGGTCGCTGACCTCTGGGTATATAGTGAGATGAAGTACATCTTCTATAACAGACTTTCTTTCCAAGAATTCACAGAGACGGGAACAGGAGGATAAAGACTGAAAAGACACGGGCACTAAAAATACAATTAGAGGCCCAAACGACATACAGATGCCTACATTATTGTTTAAGCAAGTGATTCCTGATCGCAGATGGCACATCACAGTAATCGCTCACCCGGATGCAGGCACTCTACCTGGGACCCTTTCTCCTGGAGCAGGGGAGGGGATATCCTTCAGTCTCCTGCCTCCTTCACGGACAGGACAGCACTATCAGCCCAGGACACAGATGTCCCGCCTCCGTCTCGGACAGGACAGCACTATCAGCCCAGGATACAGATGTCCCGCCTCCTTCACGGACAGGACAGCGCTATCGCCCAGGACACAGATGTCCCGCCTCCGTCACCGATGGTGCTATCAGCCCAGGACACAGATGTCCCGCCTCCGTCACAGACAGGACAGCGCTATCAGCCAGGACACAGATGTCCTGCCTCCGTCACAGATGGTGCTATCAGCCCAGGACACAGATGTCCCGCCTCCATCACAGACAGGACAGCGCTATCAGCCAGGACACAGATGTCCCGCCTCCGTCACCGATGGTGCTATCAGCCCAGGACACCGATGTCGCCCTCACAGCAGTGGTTGTTTGCAGTCACTGTGTGCAGCAGGTGGGCATGGGCGAGGCAGCGGAGACAGTGCGGTGGCCCAGGGCCGTGTCCACAGAGCTGCCGTCACCTCCTGGCCTGGGGCTTGGAAGGCCAGAGAGGGTAGAGCCTTCGGGGAAGGTGTCATCTTCAATGGAGGGGCAGGGGCACGGGCAGCCCAAGGTGACCTTGAGGAAAGAGCCAGGGGGATAAGTACATGTTGACGGGAGAATATGCCCCCCCTCCTCCAAAAGATGCCTCTTTGCCATAAGGGCTGTTTGGAGCTGATTATTTGTGGGAAACAGCGGACATAGATGCTCTGAAAACAGAGTTCCCCTTTCGTTACGGACATGTGCTTCTGTGTGGGAACACTCCATTGTAAGGCGACTCCCGCTGCGCCTGACGGCGGGTGACTAATTCACAAGAGGACCTCCTCGAATTTGCAGGACAAACCTTACCCTCTTGGCCTTGCCTTTCCTGCTAACGGCCCCATCGTTGGCCTCCACCCACACGTGTTGTTTTTTGTTGTTGTTTGTCTTCAGCTGAAGATGAAATTTAAGCTGGAGTTCTAAGCCGCCGTGCAGAGTTACTACTTTTTCACTGGGTATTGCCCATGTATGCGTGATGTATGCATGCTAATCTGCTTCTGTTCGTTTTTTTTCTCTGGATCCGTCTTCTATGACAGGGTCTCAGCTAAGAACTCAGAGGGTAGAGGAAGTTAAAGCTTCAACAGAGGAATTTGGGTGGAGCACAGTCCAGCCCATCCCAGTTGGCCGCAGGGTTTTTACCAGTAAACCCTTCGGATGGTGGCTGTGAACCCGCAGGTGGTTGGAGTCGCTCACAGGACTCCCGGAGCCTCGCGCTGATGTGAGGACCCATCATGTTGTTTCGCTCTGGCGTTGGACGTGCACCTCTACCCCTCTGACCTCTTGGCCCTGGATCATGACCCGAGTCACCGATTGCTGGGTGTCTGACCCAGTGAGTGTCATGCTGGTCCAGAGCATCATTCAATCCTGCCAGTGACCCAGCATGCTCACCGGCAGCGGAGTCCACACCCCTTTCCACGGAATAGAACTGGAGCTGCATTTTGGCCACTTGTGTCCCCAACTCCTGACTCAGTCCTGAGGGACAGAAGCCATTCATCTGTGAGAACTTGGTTCTAGTTCCTCAGGGGAGGAGAGAATTAGAAATGTCACTCTGGGGAGTTGAGACCAGTTTTCTAAAATAGCAACTGGCTTATTCCTGTCCCTAACAAGTGGGCGGGCGCACCCCTGGGAGGGACCTACCGACCAGGGATGGGACACAGCGCCAGTTACGGCCACTGCAGCCGGGCAGGGGTTCCCCAGGCTGCCTCTGGAAAGAGGTCACAGACAATGCCACCGTTGCCCCTCGGCATCCGAGGATCACAGGTATTGGAGAAGGGTCACCCCTCGATCCGCGGGCCGCTCATCTCGCCACACTCCCTGTTCGTGTCGAGACGGGGGTCACAGCCAGGGTGCTCTGGAGACGACAGCGGCCTCACCGGCCCCCGATGAAAGGCCCTGACCTCGTCACCTGGGAGGCTGCCGACAGCTGCTGTGCTAAACGACCCCCCTGACTTTTCCTGGGCACCGCCCTCCCTGTCAGTCACTTGGGATTTTTACAGGAAATTGGCTGTGGGAACTCAGCCGCCCCGACCGCCTGGTGATAATCAGGGCTGAACAGTGAACTCGGTGTGGGCTGTTCTGGGTCGAGCCGGAGCGTTCTCACAGGAGCTCATGAGGTGCTGCCCTCCGCTGCAGAGGAGGCCGGGCTCTGTTTATACAAAACGCTGTGACTTGTTTGTGAGAACGCTGTGCTATTTACAGAGTAGCAGGAAAGAATTAGACCTGTCACTCCCCGTCGGGGTTTGAGGCCTGTTTCTAAAACAGCAGCCAGGCTTTTGCTAAGTGCTGTGACCACATCTCTGGCTGTGGAAGCGATGTGAACATCTGTATTACCCTGTGGAGCAGGGTGGGAACTTCCAGCCCACGGGCCGTGTGGGGCCCCGAAATCATTTGGTCGGGCCCTGCCTAGGGATTAGGGGTGAGTCGATTAAATGTTTGACCAACCGTAGAAGGCTGATTTTTAAATTGATCCTTTTGTGTGGCCCGAGAATGATGTCATAAATATCCATATGGCTGAACGCGGGCCTGAGAGTGTTTCCAGTGAGCGGTTCTCGCCAGGGGTGACCCGGCAAGGCCTGTGAGGCTCGGGGTGACATCACGGAGGGGAAGATGCGCTGTCATCTAACAGGCAGAGGCCAGGAAGTGACTGCCACGCCATGGGCAGAGGCCAGATGCTGCTGAGCTTTCTGTCGCAGGCAGGACTGCCCCGAGACGCGGCATCGCCGACCCCGAACCCCCACAGGGCGGAGACTGAGATCCGGCTTCCCCCCATCTGTGGGTGACCTTGCAGGTCACGGGGCGAGGCTGCGAGCTTGTTCCTGGTTAAGTGATAACACACTGTTCAAGCTTGAACTTGTCAGGCCGGCCGCGCGAAGGAGCGCCGTCCTCGACCTGCCTCCGGTGGCGTGTCCCAGGCCTGGGGAGGACCCCAGATTCGGTTCCTAATGCTCTCAGCAGCGATGTAAGGCAGGATTCCTGGGGCATCATTCACATCCTCTGCGTGTCCCCATAGGACCGTGTCCGCTGTAGGAGGTCGGGGTGCGGGTGGGAGGAGGACATGATGCAGGGTCTCCCGTGGGATCGTACGTCACGCTGACGAACACGGTCCCCCAATCCAGCCAGAGATCTGGCTTTAAAGATGGGAGGACTTTTCTTCTGGCCGGAAAGCAGGGCACTCGGTATTTTAGTCTGTGACATTAGGAGCTGAATGGAGACCAGGCATAGGAAGCCACCCTACTCTCCCTGGCTGTGGCAGGAGCGATGGCGTTAAGTGCTCTGCTCCGCCCCTTCCTGGGATGTGTTTGGGCCCATCTAGTGCTGCCGCCAGGGAGGTTTGCTCATTCACTTGTTTATTCATTTACCTGATAAACGCTGACGCCTCCCTGGTGCCTCCATGTGAGCGTCCCACACGCTTCGCCCGGGCTCTGCTGCAAGGGCCTCTCCTACCCCGATACAGGCTCCGCGCCGGCCTCCTGCGGCTGCGGCTGTCGGGGCGCAGGGCTGCTACCGGGACCCGGGCTGCCCCACTCCGCCGCTGCAGTTGTGTGAAGCAGAGGGGAAGCCGAGAGACGAGTGGGGCCCACGCTCCCCTCCCAGACTGTGTGCTCGACTCGAGTGGCCACGGGCCAGGGCGTGCTCCCGTGGAGGTGCCTCCTGCGAGAAGGGGCGCAGGACACCGTCTCCCCCAGTTCCCACGTTGGAACCTGGATGTCATCCTGACCCCCATCTTCCCCTCCCCTCCGAGCTGGAAGCGTGACCGGACTCTTAACCTACCTCGTTAGCCCCCCTCTTACCTCATCCCCACCTCTGCGCCCTGGAGACCACACTGGGCGGGTGGAGACCTCACTGCCTCCGTCCACCGTCACCGGCAGGAGCCTGGCCCACTACCTGGGGTGCATCCCTGCTCCCAGTCCCCTCAGCAGCAGCTGCCCCAGGAATGGGAAGTCTCGAGTCATGAACGTGCCGTAGCCGGGCCTGCGCTGCCCCTCTGCCCTGGACTCCCTCCTCCCCGCCTTGTCCTTCCGGTGAGCAGCCAGCTACTCAGTGTTATGAGACAGCTAGTGTGTCTCCTGGAGAGAGCCCTCTGCCCCCGCCTTTCTAGGGGCGCCACTGCTCCTCTGCGCCCCGCTGCGTCCGGAACCCACTCCTTCAGCACACCCGTGTCTCTTCAAGGCCCGATGGCTGCAAACTCCCGTGTCCAGCCTGGCCGCTGGGGCGGGGGAGCTGCTTAGCCAAAGCCTGGGTTTGCAAGAACGCCCTTTCATACTTTGCTGCTCACAAAGCACTTTCCAAAGCATTGTGCTTTGCTTTGCTTTGTTGTTTTCTGAGACACATCCTGGCTCTTGGGCAAGTCCCTGCTGTCTCCGAGCCTCGGTGTCCCCATATGCAGCACGTGGTCGCACCTCTGTGTGGGTGAGAGTCTGTGTCCTCCCTGCCCCCAGCCGCCTCTGACAGAGAGATAAGGATGGTCATTTACATCTGTAACAAGGGCTGTTTGGAAAATCTGAAAACGTCACATCACCATTATCCTAATTCACATTCCAGTTTCCACCTTTCCATTCACTCAGATTCAGAGATGTCTGTGTAGAATGTAAACCACTGTGAGATATTTCAAGTTAATTAGAATATGTCACATGTATATAGTTCATTACAGCTGGATTCCGGTCACTGTGCTGGAATCTCTCCCATAGACTATAAATATTTCTCTCTTTTCCGCGTCCAGCGCGGCTAAAGAGCGGTCCGGTTCCTGAGCAGGGGCGGCTGGGGATTGAGAAAATGAAAAAAAGAGACAGACACAGAGATGGAAGGAAAAAGCTGGGGCCGGGTGGGACAGCCGTCCTCTGATGGAGAGACAGTGACCCAGAGCCGATACAGCGCGTTTACTTTATACGGCAAAATACCAGGGAGTTTTACTAAAGCCCAAGACTAAGGAGATGATGTGCATTCTTGAGGCTTCTCTGTCATCGTCACTTCTGGGTGAGCCCGTATCATCGTGTTTGTTCCTGGTGCTTGGCTGGATTTAGGTAATGAAACCCACCCCCTGGTGCCTGAGCTGAAGGTCAGGCTGACAACTCACCTGCCTCTGGCAAGGTATGTTTCCAGGGCATGGCTCTGTGGGCACCGCTGGATTCAGACGACAGTCACCTCAGGGGCCTTTCCCAGGCGCTCTCTACAATAGACCAAGCCCCCCATCGTGTGATGGTTATGACCATTGCCCTCAGGTGCTGCAGTTACCTGTGGCGAGTCTCCTTCCTGCTGAAGCCGGCGAGTAATCTGAGGAAAACACTGCCTGGGAGCTTGTTGTGTATTTGCCGCAGCAGCTGGCACGGTGGTTTGTACAAAAGTTGCCATCTGAGTTGTGGAAGGCGTGGCTCTGTCTGGAAGAGGTTGCGAACATCTAATCCTTCAGATAGATCAGAAGTGAAGTACGGGTCCAGATTACTAAAGGAGGAGCATTGAAGGACAGCATCACTCTCAGTTGAGAAATCAGTCCATCCTTGCATTATGGAGGAAAATTAGATGTTTCTTTAAGACCAAGTGGGAAATAATAATAGCTGACATTTATTAAACGCTTTCTTTTTTTCACATACAAGCCAACGTTTATCGAGAACGTCGCAGAGGTAGAAGAAGTGAGCCATAGGAGAAGTGAGCCAGCTGGGCTGTGTGGGCTCAGGAAACAAGTTACAGCAGCCAAGGAAGGGCTGTTGGAGCTTGGGAAGAAGACAGCCAGAGAGGACACACCCGGGGGAAGGAGAGGAGGAGAAGACGCGGACGTGCTCCAGAGAGAGAAAGAACGTGCCCGTCATCTCTTACCACATTAATGCTTTACAAGGAGTGTTTTACTCGACTCTTTAGGGCGTCTCGTGAGGTTAGGATTTGCAAGCACATTTATAAAGGAAGAAGCTGACGCACAAGGAAGCAGAATCTGAGTGGCACCAGCAGCACTGAAGTCCCGACAGTTGGTTTCCGATTCTGCTCAGTTCACCCACTTCCTGTGGCAGCCAGGCACCAGGTCCCACCTCTGTGGGAGCGAGAGTTGACAGCTCTGCCCAGCTCTGCTGTGCCTGGAGCCTGCCCCCCCAACCCAACCCGGGCCCTGTCTGTCAACACGGATGGAGAATTGATGAAAGAGTCTGGGTTAGCTCCCCCTCCAAAGGGAGGAGCCCCGGCTGCTTGCACAGATGGCTCTGGGTTCGGGGGACCTGTGTGTGTTGGGAGCGGGGGGAGAGGGGAGTAGGGGGGCAATGCGGGGGGTGGGGGAGACACCTTAGAAGACTCTTAACCTGTAACCGGACACCCAATGGGTCTGGGCTGCTGTCACTACCTGCGCCAATGAAGCAGAGACAGGGTTGAATCCTGTATGAGCGTTTATTCCAGTCCTGCCGGCAGCAGGGAGAGCAGCAGGTCACCCACAAACATCTGCTCTGCGCCCCCCACCTCCCCCCATCAGCTGGCTGCTTGTATTGGGCAGAAGGACACAGATTACAGGGCAAGTGGGCAAAGGCTGTGCCAAGTGGGCAGTTCACAGGCAATGGGGGCTGGAGACTTGCAAAGGCCTCAGGCAGGCAAAGGTGGGGTCTTCACAGGGCTGGCGATCTGGGTTCTGCTACAGGTCCTTCATCTTTCCGGCATGATCTGCACTTCCAGGGGAGCTCCCAGGGCCCACGTGCAACTCCAACCAGGTTGGAACGTGCCTTCTCTAATCAGAACAGAACAATCACAGGTCACCGGGCATGGTTAACATTCCTTGCAATCATAGCTGGTCCCCAATGCCCTGTTTCTGCCCCATCAAACCCTCACTGCCGTTCTCGGAGCTTTTCATTTTGAAAGTCGACCCACCGTTTCTTTAGTCACAAAAGTGCCGAGTGCTCTGGTCTGGACCCATCGACTCCACTGAGAGCCACAGGCAGCCTCTGCCTTACTGGCCTTCAGTCCAGGACCCCGTGGCCTCCTGGGAGACGTGCCCGCCAACATCTGGTGCGGGAGCAGGGTTCGGACCGCGATCCACCGCTGCACCGTCTGCTGTGCGCACCCCAGGCACCCGGGTGGCGGGAGGCGGCGGGGGGGGGAGGCTTCCCAGCCCCTCTCCGTGGAACCGAGTCCCTGGGAAAACCTGTCACATGCGAGGCAGCCGGGGATTTTAGAAAGCTGAGGTCATTCAAAGCAAAACAGAACAGCCCATCTCCCTGGGCATTTGATCGGAGCATCTAAGGAAAGGGCTGTGGGGTGACATCACAGCCATGTTTATCTCACCCCGCCATCTCCGCCTGGAGCCGACTCGGCTCGCCCGCCCAGGCCGACTCCCAGCCCAGCCCCTGGGCAGCATGGGGAGCCGCCCCTGTTCACGCAGGGAAACCCCTCTTGGAGCAACTGCAGAACTGCTGTGCGTCCGCTCCCCTGTAGGGACAAGTCCAGGGTGGGCTCAGGGACACTCAGCTGCCGAAGTCGTCGTCCGTCCCCCCCCCACCCCCCACCCCCCCCGTGGACTCGGCTGCCGTCTCGGTGGATGTGCCTCTTAGGAGGTGCCTGGAGGGGCCCAAGTAAAACCCGGGGCCAGTTCCTCCCCACCCCTCTGCCAGGAGGCGATGCTGAATGTACGGTCGCCTGAGTTCATCCTGCTGGACAGGCTGTCGCCAGTGTCACCTTGTGTGCCAGGCTCAGCCCTGTGCCTGAGCAAATGGGGAGATGAAAAGGACACGCTCGTCTCAGCAGCACCTGGGAGATGTCACACACACACACACACACACACGCGCACACACACACGCGCGCGCCCACACCCGCACACAAATGTACACACGCGCACACACGCCACATAAGCACGCGCACACACACAAGTGCACATACACAGGCATTGTTCGGCCGCGAGGTGATGAGCATCAGCTGAAGGGCCCCCCCCCCCCCCCCCCCCNCCCCCCCCCGCATACAGATCAGAGGGGGGTGGGGAGCAGACGGCAGGGCTCTCGGGAGCAGGGTGACCTCACGGCGTTGCCTGCGGTGGGTGATGTATTTGGGGGCGCGTGCGCAGGCCTCTCTGATAGGGACATGGAGAGCTCCTCCCAGCCTCTCCCATGGCTCAGAGAGGAGCGAGCCAGGGAGCCCACGAGGCCGCGTGCACTTGCCCGGCCGCGGTCTGCACAGCTTGAGGGGCTCGAGGTATGACTGGCACAGGATGTCCCCTGGAGGGGTCCTGGCCCCGCGTCTGCCTGGGGCCGGCCTGTGGTGTGTGGGTCCGTGACTTC
The DNA here is from genome assembly GCA_035771395.1 of Myotis vivesi. Classification (NCBI taxonomy): domain Eukaryota; kingdom Metazoa; phylum Chordata; class Mammalia; order Chiroptera; family Vespertilionidae; genus Myotis; species Myotis vivesi. Next base: position 1,264,924 of record JAWPEG010000005.1, on the reverse strand, counting down.
ACGCAGGAAGGACCTCCCACTCGGTCCAGGAGACTTGAGAGGGTGTGTATTCCCCTGGGACCGTGAGCCAGGAGGGGTCTCGGGCAGCAGCAGCCGCAGGAGAGCTGACCGGAAAGGAGCCAGGCGGCGGCTCTGGAGGGAGAGCCTGTGCTGGGTGGTCAGGGAGGTCCGAGGGGGGTGCTGCTCGCCTCTCCATCGGCTTCAGCAGATGCACCGGAACGAGGCTGAATCCCTGGACGTGTCGTCCTGGGTGTGGCTGGCACCAGGCGCTCGTTGGCTTCTGCTGTCGTCTCCCTGGGGGTGATGTCAGGTCCTGGCCCTCTGGCGGGGGAGGAGTCGTGCAGGCCTTTCACGCTGAAGACTGAGTGTGGGGAAGGGAGGACTTTGCGCGTTAGGAGACGGCGGTCACCTGCGTGGCGTTGACCTGTCTCGGTGTCCCTGTGCCGCCTGCCCTGCTGATCAGCCTGTCTCCACGGCCATCTGCAGAGGTGCTGGTCACCGAGCCGCGTCCCTGGAGGGCCCGGCAGCACCCAGTCCACGAGCCCGCTCCCTTCCCTGCCTCTCTGAGCTCAGCGTCCCGGGATGTGCGCAGGCCCAGGAGTGGGTCCAGCCAAAACATGTCCTTGGCTGAGATGCCAGGGCAGGGCCTGGGAGCAGGAAGTCTGGCTGATAACCCGCTTCCTTGGAAGGAGCCAGGCCGAGGCCTGCAGGTCGCTGTCGGCATCGGGGGGAGGGGGGGGGGGGGGAGACGCGGCCTTGCGCTCAGCCCTGGATGGTCTGGACGCAGGGGCCCACACCTCTCCCTGCACACGCGGCTGCGTGAGGGCTGCGCGGAGGGTGCTGGAGGCCCAGTGGGTGCTGTGCCTGTCCCCGGAGCCTCCCTAAAACCACGGAGGGGGGCCGAGCTCACAGGGAGCTGTGAGCTGCAGCCACAGGCTCTGCTCGGGGAGGGCAGGGGTTTGCTGTGGTTTCTTTAACAGTATCCCTTCCAGGCCAAGGGCAGCGTCTTTGCCTGCGCGCGCTGCCCCCCCCCCCCCCCCCCCCCCCCCC
>JAWPEG010000005.1:1249718-1263451 GCA_035771395.1 Myotis vivesi | reverse complement strand
CCCCCCCCCCCCCCCCCCCCCCCGGCAAGGCCAAGTGCCTGCCTCCAGTAGCAAATAGAAGGGCTGCGAGTCTGTGTCTGTAACCAGGCAGGGTGGCGGCTGCGCGGAGACTGAAATAGAAGCGGAGCGTTCTCTCACTTCCCAAAACACATTTAGATCCTGACCCGAGGTGCTGGGGGGTGGGGGGGAGCGATCTAGGTGCTGCATGGCCCAGTGGCCGGGCTGTGATGGACCACACCCACCTCCAGGCTGCCCGCCTGGACAGACTAGACACTCATGCACCGGGGCCTCCGTCTCTGCAGTTTCCAAGCCCGGAGCTGCCAGTTGGGTGGCGGTGGGAAGGAGGTTCGCCTGGTTTTGTTGGGGTGGAGCAAGGCCACAGGGGACACGCCCGGACCAGCGGCAGCACCGGCTCTGGTTCCTCCGAGGCACAGAGGTGGGGATGGCTCTGGCCAGGCCCTCCCGGCTGACCCAGGCAGGTCGCTGACCACCTCCTGGCCTCAGTTTCTCTGTCTGCAGGGGAGAGTAGCAGCAGGGTCCTCCCGAGAGGTGCGATGGCCGGACCTCGGTGCTCCCTCCTGTCCCTGGAGAACACAGACACGGCGCCTGCGGGCAGCGTGTGGGACAGGGAGGCCCCAGGTTGGGCACCACACCAGTGAGAGCGAAGCAGGAAGCAGGAGACCGGGCCCCGGGGACCTGGCCGAACCCCAAACCAGCCCTGAGCTGCCCGTCTCTGCCCTTCACCCAGGAGAGAACAGGAGCCCCACGCGTCACTGTGGGCGGGAGCGCGACCTCCCGGGGAGTTTATTAGAAAAGCGGGGACCCAGCCCCTCAGGGCTGACCAGATCGAGTCTCCGGCTTCACGTGACCCCACCCGCTGGGCGTACAGCAACGGTTGAGGCTCGGGTCTGCGGTCAGCACGTGCACCCGTTCCCCTGTGGGGAGAATGGCTGGCTTCTCGAAGAGTCCAGTTTGTACCAGAACCTGTGTCCGCTCAGCACCGCTACTCCCGGATGAGGCCGGCAGCCCAGGGTTGTTAGCTAATGATTTACCAGCAGGAAACTGGGAAGTGCAGGTTGGTGGTTACTGCCTTGTCCAGGGCGTGTGACGTCAGTGGTAGTGTGGTCACTGTGTGCAGCCAGGGGGGACTCTTTGTAAGTATCTGATTGTCTGATCTATGCTGTACACCTGAAACCAATGCAGAGTAAGACTGAATGTAAACTGTAATTGAAGACGAAAATAAAAAATCTGTCTCTGTGTATATAAAAGCCTAAGCGACAGTTATGACCAGACAACCGGATGACCGGCCAGTAGCTATGACACGCACTGACCACCAGGGGGCAGACGCTCAACGCAGGAGCTGCCCCCTGGTGGTCAGTGCACTCCCACAGCCAACCTCCCGCGGTCCCTCCCCCTGGCTGGCCCTGATTGGGACTGGGCAAGACGGGACCCCACCCATCCCTGAATTCCTGCACCGGGCCTCTAGTATATATAATGTACAGTCAATAAGAAAAGAAGGAAGGGAGGGAGGGATGAAGGGAGGGAGGGAGGAAAGGAAGGAGGTTAGGGAGGGGGAGGGAGGGAGGGAGGCAGGGACAGGCTCTTGTCTCGGCTCCTAATATAAGGAGGCTCCGGCCCCATCGCCCAGGTGAGAAGCGTGCAGACCTTGGGGAATAAACTTCAAGGGCCTCAGAGTTGGGGACCGACTACGAGACCTGAGCGGTAGAGTCCCTGGTCGCTAACAGCTTCTTAATTTTGTCAGCACTGGTTCTGAGTGACTCCCGATGCCCAGCGGTTCTCTGTCAGTCTTCGGGGACCCTGTGACGGTGTTGCGCGCCCTTCCCCGCCCCTGTCTCTCCTGGGCCTCTCCCGCCCGTTGCATTGTTAATGGCGAAGTCTCAGCTTGGATGCCTGTGGTTTGGCTGGCGGGCTGGGAACTTCTCTGGCATCCGAGTGCGATTTCTCTCCAGGGAAAGGAGCTCAGGGGCCTAGAGCGCTGGGAGGAGGACTTGCCAAGTGAGGAAAGGAGAGATGCAAACGCCCTGATCAGCGAAGCCCCGAGCGATGTTTCCTCCCAGTTTTTATGGATTTGACCTGCTGGGAACAAGGACATTGTTTCTAACAAAACCCAAGTCTTACTGTTTCTCTCCAGGAGCTGTGGCTTCCACCTTCCCCCTGCTGCTCGGTAGGCTCCCAGGCCCCCATTCTCTTCTTCCTCAAAACAGACAAACAGTCCTGCCGGGAGCACCGCGGGGGGAAGTGAAACAGGGCTCAGCCTGCCAGGCCGCCGCCGCTCGCTTCTCCCACGGTGCCCAGTGCCCGGTGCCCGGCCTCGCTCCCTGACCCCCAGTCGCTGCACTGACAGGCGAGGGGGGAGGCTGGCCCTTCCATGTGGCCTCTGCCAAGGATTCCAGGTCAGCAAGGAGTTACCCAGCGCGAACCAGAGGGCACTGCCAGGCCGTCGAGGCCTCCCTCATGCTGCAGCCCCAGCAGGAACGGCGCAGCGAAAGCCCTGCGTGGTGGCCGGCACACGCGAGCTGGCCCAGGCGTGTCCCGCTCGCTCGAGGACGCTGTCGCCTTGTGTGGGTCTGATGCCAGGCCCACAGCCACAGCCCCCCCGCCCCCCGAAGGTTTCTTCGTCTCTGACACTTGCAAAAGGAAGTGTCTTCCTTCCCAGCACAGAGACCCAGGCCCTGGGGAACCCACAGCCCTCCCCTTGGGGCTCAGGCGGGTGCCTCCCGGCTGTGGCCCTGCCTCTCCCCAGCCCTGGGCCCGTCTGCTGGGAGCTGGAGGGTGAGCAGCTGGCTCCCGACCCCAGCTCTGTCAGAGGCAAATGCTGACGTCCTACCACGGGCTTGTTGGCACCGGTGACGGTCTCAGTGCGTGCCCGGGCCGGGCGTCGCCGAGGCCCCTTTGCCGGCTGTCACGATGGAAGGCCTCGCTGTGCCGCGGCTGCAGGGCAAAGGCGTGCGGAGACGGCATCCCCTGACTGGGCCGTGGATTTGAATTCTGGGCTCTTCTCCGTCCATGGCCCATGAGTCTTCAGCTCATCAGGTGTCACTCACGCCCTCCTCCCTCCCCCACTCCGCTCTCTCTTGCACGGATGGCTCACCCGGGAGCACGGGTGGCTCACCCGGGAGCACGGGTGGCTCACCCAAGAGCACGGATGGCTCACCCAAGAGCACGGATGGCTCACTTGGGAGCACGGATGGCTCACCCGGGAGCACGGGTGGCTCACCTGGGAGCTCAGCACCTTTGCCCCTGCAGGAGCACTTGGGGCACCTTGAACTGCCTGGTGGGACTGATGCTGGGACCAGTCACTGAGTGCAGCTGGGACAATGGAGCAGCAGAGAACGCAGACACAGGCGTGCGTCTTAGAAACACACACAGATGTCAGGTGACCACATTAAGTAGACGAACTAGAACTAAGGCCCCAGGCTGTTTGGGTTCATGTCCACCGTGGCTGTGCACAGCCTGGGTTCTGGGGCGGGAGGGGTGGAGGCCTGGGCAGGGCGCTGGGCAGTGTTGGTCAGATCTAGGCCTCCCCCTCGAGGCCACCTGGGGACAGCCAGTTCTCCTCGCAGGGCTCAGCTCCACAGCCCACATACGCCTGCCACTCTGATGCAACGCCTGCCCTGCCTGCCTGCCCCCCTGCAAGCCTGCTCCCCCAGCCTGCCCCCACCTGCCCCTGCCCCCCCAGCCTGCCCCCCCTGAGACTGCTCCCCCAGCCTGCCCCCGCCTGCCTTCCCCCCCCCCCCCCGCCCCCGTCTGCCTGCCCAGCAAATCCAGGAGCGCTGGCGGCTGGCCGGGGGCCCGGTGACATCACTGCCCATTTAGTTGATGACGCTCAGGAAAAAGCCGTAGGTCTGGCAACAACCCAACCCCCTACACTTGTCCGCCTCCTGGCAGAGACACGGAGAAACCCATTGAGGGCTGCTACTCTCACCAGTTTGCGCTAATTTAAGCATGGATTTGCTTAGTTGCTGGTGGATTCTTAAAAAATACCTTGTGACACATTGGCCCCTCCCACCCCCATGCCCCCAATCGATACCTTCACTCACAGGCCGGCTTCTTTCCAGAGGAGACGAGTGGGTGTTACGAGGCCGCGCGTCTCAGCAGGAGGCGCCCTCGGCTCCCCGGGCGGAGCTCTGCTTCTGTGACACAGGTGCTGATCGAGGGCTTGTTCATCTACCGATCGGACCATTGATGGTCCACGCGATGCCACACAGGACACACGCGGCGTCTGTGGAGCCTCGCAGCATGTAACATGATGACACACACAGGCAAGGAAGGAAGAGGAGGGGGGGGAAACACAGAAATTCACACCAGGGAGTCCCACAGACCGCCCCGCCCTTCCCCGGGGCCGCCTGTTAGCCAGGCTCCTCAGTAAACCCCAGTAATCCAGAGAGAAGCCACACCATTTCCCTGACACCAGCTAAGAAAGACCTGGAAGAAAGCATCATGCAATGGACACCCTCACAGTATCCTTACCAGGGCCTATGATGGCTGAACGGTGTGCCCCTCTAACTTCTATGTTGGGGTCCTACCCCCAGAGACGGGGCTTTTCAAGAGACAACTCAGTTAACACGAAATCATTCGGGTGGGTGCTGACCCAATGCCAGTGTGAAACCCAGAAGCCTCGGAGAGAGGGCTGAGAAGAAAGCAGCCCCGAGGACCCCTTGATGGACGCCAGGCCCCCAGCGCTTCGAGGAAACCCCTTTCCCCGCGTGAACCACTGGGCTGCGCTGTGCTGTGGCAGCCCCAGCGACTCATGTGAGATGCGTCCATGTGAGTCCTCAGGCCTCTCAAGGGCACCCCTCCCTCCGCAGCTCCTGGCATCACCGGGTGCACAAGTTGCTCCCTCCCCCTGCAGACCCCACCCTCCCCAAGGCTCTGTGGCCGCTGGGGGACGGTGACGGGACAGGTGCTGGCCACATGGCCGGGCCCAGCAGAGAGGAGGCAGCCGCCCGCCAGGCCCCGGAGGTGCCCGCTGAGCCCTCCCGTCAGGAACCGAGAGCGACTGACATCCGTCCTCTCCGGAGGCAGAGGCTGGAGGGCAAGCGTGTCAGACGCCAAGGCTACGACGGGCCAGATGGACAAGGCTGACGTGGATGTGGCCGCTAAAAAGCAAAAGCTTCCATTTTCCCAGAAACGTGGGTTTATTGCGATGGAGACATGCTGAACGCAAAGGGCTGAAATAAAGGAGTCATCGTTAACATAGAATAATAGGACATTTTAATACAAATGAATATTTTTTCTTGAACATTAACTTACCAGACACTGAATAACCGCACAAATTAATAAGCAAAACCAAATAAACCTATTTTTCTTGTTCTCCGAAAGCGAGATATTTCCTGTTGCGCACACCACACAAGTCAGTCCAGGACTAATGACGTGGCCATCGGCTGCTGGAACATTCGCTGCTGGTGTTCGTGGAGGGAAATGGTGCGCCTGCGCGTAAGGCGCGTGAGGGAAACGAATGCAACACGATGATAGTCATCCGTCATTAGCGAACGTTGTAGTTCGTTATTTATAATTATGTATAACAGGATATTGTAAAGATTAAGTTACAACATTTTTATTAAAATGTTTCTTATGTACCATCATATTGGCTGGGCCACAAAAATATTCGTTGTGGGCCGCGTGAGGGCCACGGGCCGCGAGTTTGACGTGCTTGCTGTAGGGTGTGAGCCTGCAGAGGCCGTCCTTGCTCCCGGGTGGGAACTGAGTCTGTAAGGAGAGAGGCTTAGCATCAGCCCACTCCCTAGTGGGTTCTTTCTTTCATTCAGTGACAATTTATTTTTATTTTTTTAAAATAAGTTTGTATTGATCTCAGAGAGGAAGAGAGAGGGAGAGAGAGATGGAAACATCAATGATGAGAGAGAATCATGGATCAGCTGCCTTCTGCACGCCTCTCACTGGGGATTGAGCCTGCAACCCAGGCCTGTGCCCTGACCGGAAATCGAACCTCCTGGTTCATAGGTCGACGCTCAGCTACTGAGCCGTGCCGGCCGGGCCTCGGTGACGATCTATTGAATGTGACTCTGTCCCAGGCACGAATTCAGTCGTCCCCGAAGTTCCTTTACTTCCCTGCATCCTGGCAACTTAGTTGTTGCCCTCCTTGTGTTGACTTCATCCTCAATAAACCGCTGTCCTTGCTGAAGCCAGAGCAGTGCGTGTCCTCCTGGTGCCACCTGAGCAGCACATGGTAACCCCAACGCCCTCCCTCCCTCAGGTCCTGCCGAACTGCAAGGCCTGCTCCGGGGAAACAGGAGCCCGTCGTGGGCCGAGTGCTTCTGCGCATGAAGGTAAGTGCAGTTCGGATCCCCTCGTGCCGCTGCGACAGCCCGTTTCCCCTGACACCGGTCGGCCCCTCCTCTCCTCCCCCTGAGGTCTGAGGAGGATTTATTAGGAACCAGGTGACTGGCTTTTTCAAAGAGCCCCCAGCACCGAAGCTCTTTCCCAACCTCCCGGAGGCAGGAAGCCCGAGCATGGCGCCCATCCTGAGCCCGAGGTGTGCGTGAGTGGAACGTCCCCCCCCCCGTCACTCCCTCTCTGCCCTTGGCCTCGCCGTCCGGTCGCAAGTGGCACGTGACCTCTCCGTTCCACGTGGAATCCCTCCTTCAGGAAAGACGCGTGCACATTCCTGTGCAAATTGCTTCTGTGCTCGTTGTGCTGATTTCATGCTCTTCCTGAGGAAGTGGCCTTCAGCCCCATCGGAAATAGGCCCTCAATCAGGGTTTCTTCATAACGGGCCAAACATTAAATGTTTTCCGAACAGGTGCTTCCTTATTCCGACACAGGGCGACAGCCAGAGACCCGGTGCTTGGGGAACATGGTGGCTTGTTTCATTCATGAATGTCCGCGTTGTCCCTGTGTCTGTGGCAGAAACACCTGCTCTTTGGCGACTTGAGTTTGGATGCCAGCACCGGTGCTTGGTGGGTGGAGGCTGCCAGGAAGGTCATGGGGCTCCGAGCCTCAGTTTCCTCATCCGCAGAATGGGCATGAAAACGCCTGCTCTGCGTCAGAGCCCTGGCGATGGTCGGTGAGTGTGTAAAGGGCTCTCACAGGGGCCTGGCATGTTGCGGGCGTCCGAGAGCTGCACTGTTACCCAGCCCACCACCTGGGCTTTCTCTAATCCTCAGCTGCTGTGTCTGCTACTGTTCAGCCTTTCTCTTGTGATCTCCTTGTTATCATTTGGTCCCGAGGACGGCTGTGCTCCTGGTGACACACGACTGCTACCAGGGCACTTGCTGGCTTTAACCGAGAAGCACAAGTGAGAAAAGGCAGAAAAGGAGGGCGAGTTCCACACGAAGGAGTTAACTTATTCCCGGGAGTAACCAGGATGGGGGCCCGCGCCTCTAGAGCAGCGGGAGGCTGTCGGACCGAGTCCTGCAGCCCGTGCCTCATAGCGGGAGGGAGGTGGGAGCGCAGCTGCTGGGTTTGCGACCGGGTGCAGGGGAGGCGGCTGCAGCCAGCAAGAGGGGGTTCGAGGGGCTTGCGGGGCGGGGCTGGTGTGAGGGGCTGGGGCTGTGCCCAAGCCGGTTCTGGCAGGAGGAGGGGAAGTCCGGGGTTGGGCATCTTTTTGTTGTTGGAAATCCTCACCTGAGGATATATTTTTTTCCATTGCTTTTTCCGAGAGAGTGGGGGGGGGGGTACAGAGAGAGAGAGAGAGGAACATTGATGTGAGAGAGACACACTGATTGGTTGCCTCCTGCACAAGCGAACTGGCAACCCAGGTACATGCCCTCAACCGAGAATCGAACCTGCACCCCTTCGGTGCACAGGCCCAGGCTCTAACCACTGGTCACACCAGCCAGGGCTTGGTTGGGCATCTTCATAATCTTCTCAAGAAAGAGGGGAGCCTGGGGCTGCGATTGGCAAGGAAGGAGCAGCATTGGGATGAGCAGGAGGGGCGTGTGGGCCCCTCGGTGACGTGGACGGTGCTGGGTTCGCGCTCGTGTCCAGACCTGAGCCCGAGGCCGTATGCAGGTCCTGATCCGTCGCGGCCGGAGGCTGATGCGCAGCTGATGTCCTCAGACACGTCGTGTTCGGGAGGACGCGGAGCTCCCTCTGGATATGTTAGAGCAGTGGTTCTCAACCTTCCTAATGCCGAGGCCCTTCAACACAGCTCCTCATGTTGTGGTGACCCCTAATTTCATTGTTACAAATTGAACATAATTAAAGCATCGTGATTAATCACAAAAACAATATGTAATTATATGTGTGTTTTCCGATGGTCTTAGGCGACCCCTGTGAAAGGGTCGTTCGACCCCCAAAGGGGTCGCGACCCACAGGTTGAGAACGGCTGTGTTAGAGCCACCAAGAGACGTCGGCGCGAGAATGAAAACTAAGTTCTTTTCCGAGGTTTTGAAGAATGTGGTCACGGGCAGACAGGAAAAGGCCTGTTGTTCACACTGAGTAACGACTGTTTCCTCAGGCAACGTGCCAGCCATTCGAACCTTATCGCGGGCTCATCGAGTATGAAAGCACAGCTAGTGACCAGGAATGGTAAGTGGCTGGAACGACTGACTTGACTAGCTGTCGAGGTGTCCTGACCCTGACCCTGACCCTGACCCTGACCCTAACCCTAACCCTAACCCTAACCCTAACCCTCTCTTTGAAGGCCGTCTCCTCAAAGCGGGAGCGCGCTGTGTCTGTGGGTTCACGGAGGTTCCGATCTGGTCATGAAAGAGAACAGCTGCCTTTTACCAAGTCATTTTTGGTTTTAAACTAAAAGGTAAAGACATTACTGGCTTGCTCTCCATGATGGCTTCAAGTTTCACTAAAGAAAGACTGTTCCAACGTAACTTATATGTTTTCCTTTGGGGAAAATAAACTGGAAATGATAGCGTCTTGTGCGTGTTATGGTAAAAAAGACTTTATGCAGCCCTGGCCGGTGTGGCTCAGTGGATAGAGTGTCGGTCTGTGGACTGAAGGGTCCCGGGTTCGAGTCCAGTCAAGGGCATGTACCTCGGTTACAGGCTCCTCCCCAGCCCGGGCCCTGGTCAGGGCTCATGCAGGAGGCAACCAGTCGATGTGCGTCTCTCACATCGATGTTTCTCTCTGTCTTTCCCTCTCCCTTCCACTCTCTCTGGAAATCAATGGGAAAATATCCTCGGGTGAAGATTCAAAAGGAGAAAAAAAAAGGTTTTATGCTGAAGAGGTTGGGAATGTTAAAGTTAAGCAGTAAGGAAGTGAAAAGAGAAGAGAAGCAGCGAGCTGCCACTTTTAAAGCATGGCCGGCCGCGGTGTGGGCTGGTCCCCGGGGAGGGCCCTCGGCCCACCACCTGCTGACCCGCCAGCGATTAGCTGGTTGCTCTGCACCGAACGTCCTCGTGACCCGCCACCCCTCTTGGTCCTTGGCGGCACCCACAGAGCCGGAGCCGCCAGGTGACCATGCTCCGGGCGGGGCTGGGGCTGGAGCTTGGTGTCCCTCCTGCCTCCTCACACCGTGGCAGCCACAGAACACTGTCGTGAGGAGAAGGTGGCTGCGGCTGGAAGGCACATCCTCGGTCTCAGCAGCTTCCAGCTTCACTGAACCTGAGGAACGCACAGGGAACGTGGTCTTTTGGAGGAAGAACATGCGGTCTTCAGCGTGGCCCCTCCTGACCAGCGCCTGCGCCCGGGAACGCTGGCGCCCGGACTCTGAGACGGGCAGCAGGTGGGTGTATTTCCTTCCCGTTCGAACTGCGCTTTTACTTCAGGAAAAGCTGCACGTCCGGATGGAAAGAGAAACATCTGTTTCCAGACACGGAGCCTCTTCGCCGCCTGTCATCCCCGAGCCGCCTTCCTCCCGCGTGGGTTTTATCTCGGGGGAGAAGAAATGGTGGCGTATTTAAAAGATCAACGTGGAAGCGTTCCAGTGTCAAATCAAAACATGGGTATTTTCAGCGAAAGCTTTCAACGGCACTGAAAGTAAGACCTAGTCCGTGGGCTTTAGAAACAGCACAGGAGACTTGGATAAACCAACGCCGCGTCAGGGAGAGGCCGCCGGCAAGCGCATCAGCACGCAGACCCTCTGCCGCTGGTTCTGACTCGGACCCTTCTGCCCTGGTGGCTCCTCAGAGGTGACGGGTCCGCAGGACACGCCTCCTTCCCGACCCGGACAACAGAGGAAACTGGACTCCCGAGTCCGGCCCTGCTCCCGCTTCTCTGTCTCTGAAAGTCTGTGTTTATCCCACCCCAGGACCTTGGCACTTGCTCTCCCTCCTGCTCGGGATGCTCTTTCCTGAGATCGGCACGTGGCCGCCTCGGTTTCGGGTTGAATGGGCTGAATCACGGCCCCCAGTGATGCCTACGTCCCAGTCCCCACAGCCTGTAACTGCTGCCTCAGGGCGTGAGGGACTTTGCAGATACAACTAAGGGTCTTGAGATGGGAGAGCATCCTGGGTGTTTGGGTGGGTCCAGTGTCAGCAAAGGGCCCTTCCAGGCGTCGGAAGGAGACAGGAGAGCGAGCATCAGGTCAGAGAGATCAGAGGGTACCGAACGCTGGCTTTGGGGTCAGAGGAAGAGGCTCAGACCAGGGCCTGCAGGCAACCTCTGCCAGCTGGGAAGGGCATGCTGGGAAGGGCAGGGGTCCCGGCCCTGGGCCGAGACCAGAAACGTTCCGACTTTGAGTAAAGAGGGGGTCACCCTCCTGCTGTCCGGCCCGTCTGGTACCTGGGACTAGGAGGGGGACGGTCTGGGAACGTCCTCCCAGGGACGCGGGATCCGGGGGGCACAGCTGGGGCCTGAGCAGAGACCCAGCCATGTCATTGTCCCCAGTCCCCTCCCCCATGGGTGCGCCACTGCGGGACCTGTACGCCCAGCTCCTCCGGAGCACACGTCCTCCCCGCCTTGCACCATCCCCGCAGGCAGCTCCGGCTATGCAACAGCCGTCACGGTTGCTTAAGGCCTCTTCCGACTGCCGAGCACTTCGACCTCTTGTTTCCGCCTTTCACAGTCCCTGTGACGGGACCAAGAGTCTCCAAATTTTGCAAACGAGGAGGTAAAGTGGTGGGTTAAGAGGCGGAGCTGAGACTCAGTCCAAACAGGCGGGAACTGAGCCAGCGCTGTCTTTTTGAAAATATATATATTTTTATTGATTTCAGAGAGAGTGGGAGAGGAGGAAGGAAATAGAAACGTCAATGATGAGAGAGAACCATTGATCGGCTGCCTCCTGCACACCCCCCACTGTGCCCTGACCAGGACTCGAACCGTGACCTCCTGGTTCGTAGGTCAACGCTCACCGGCTGAGCCACGCCGGCCAGGCCCGAGCCCTATGCTGATGAAAGAGCTCTATCACACAGTCCCGGAGCCGGAACCTTCCCATGAACAGCTCTATCAGAGGAGAGAATGCTTATGAGTTTACTTGAGCCAAACTGACACGAACGGCTGGGGAGGGAGCCCTCAGACGCTCCCAAGTGTGAGGCTGTGGCTCCATTGTGCACCGGAGCTGAGAGGAGAGGTGGGGACCATTGCAGGAGGCAGAGGAAGCGGGGGGTTGTGGGGGGCACGGTCCTTAATGAGTTCACGTGCTCTCTCCCTCACAGCACATGCAAACACTTCCATCTTCCTCCTGAGAACGAAGGGACAGACCTGCTCTCCCCACACGGCCTCGAGGGCCCCAGCGTCAAGTCTGTGGCTGGCCTTCTCGTCCTCGGCCATGAATTCAGGCCTCCATCATCCCTGACGGAGGGCAGCGTCTAGGTCAGGTGCACAGAGCGTGTTCCAGGGGCTGGTGAGCTGGTCCCTTCCCTCCGGGTGGCCCATCCCTGCAGAGGAGCCGGGTCTCCTCAGGCTGCCAGGCCCTGTCCCTGCAATCGGCATTTCCTGGTGCCCGTCTCTTCCCGCCCTCACGCTCAGTCCCACTAGGATCCCCGCAGCCCACGCCGCCTCCACGTGTGACCACCTGCCGATCCTGGGACTGGTGGGCTCAGCTTGGCCACGCATGCCACCCTGAACGGATCATCCCCAGAAGGCTGTGGCTGGCGTGTCCCTCGTGGTGGAAGCATGCGGCTGGGACTTGCTTCCGGCCATGAGGACGGTGAGGGCTGGCCTCCGAATGCACCAGGCCCAGCCCGCAGGTGGAGAAGGGAGAGCCGTCAGGACAGGCTGAGGGCCGCGGCGGAGGCAGACCCTCTTGGGAGTGTCCATCACGTGAGCCGTGGCCTCCTTCCTCTTTTGGGTCTGATTGAGCCAGAGTTTCTGCTACTTCATCGCAAATGTCTTAGGGACACTGTGCCATGATGACGCACACTTTACAGCCTCTCCCACCTGATCCTGAGCTTCTGGGTCCCTGAGGGAGAGCAGCCGAATGAACGAATACACAAACGAATGCAAAGAAATGAGGAGAGAGCCGGGGGCCAGAGTGTGTGGCGGGCTGTGGAAGGCCATGGCCCATGTGGAGGGCTGTGGAAGGCCATGGCCGTGTGGAGGGCTGTGGAAGGCCATGGCCATGTGGAGGGCTGTGGAAGGCCATGGCCGTGTGGAGGGCTGTGGAAGGCCATGGCCATGTGGAGGGCTGTGGAAGGAGGTCATGGCCCATGTGGAGGGCTGTGGAAGGCCATGGCCATGTGGAGGGCTGTGTAAGGAGGTCATGGCCCATGTGGAGGGCTGTGGAAGGCCATGGCCCATGTGGAGGGCTGTGGAAGGCCATGGCCATGTGGAGGGCTGTATAAGGAGGCCATGGCCGTGTGGAGGACTGTGTAAGGCCATGGCCGTGTGGAGGGCTGTATAAGGAGGCCATGGCCGTGTGGAGGGCTGTGTAAGGAGGCCATGGCCATGTGGAGGGCTGTGGAAGGCCATGGCCCCTGAAGAGGGCTGTGGAAGGCCATGGCCGTCATTTCACTCGCTCTTCCTGCCTCAAAGATGTCTGCCAGCTCAGGCCTGAGCCGGGGAACCTCCAGGCTGTGTTCATGTGGGAACAGCGCTCTGCTGGGCAAGGAGCTGGCTCCCCAGACCTTTCAAGGTCTCTGCAGAGCAGAGCACGGCCCAGAGAAAACCGTCAGGACCAACCTGCGTCCTTTCACGCAATAAACACAAGGAACGTTGACGCGTCTGTTCCTGCTTCAGGCTCTCGGCCACGGAGCTCGTGGGCCGTGTACGCCCCGGGGCAGCGGCGGGTGTGGGGAGGCCTCGGAGCCCAGCTCCCAGGTGAAGTCCGCGCCCAGGGGCTGGAGCAGGCGGGGCCATCCCTGCCGTGCAGTGCAGCTCTAAGGAATCTCCCGTGTTTCTTCCTGCGTGTAAGCCCCGCCCCCGCCCCACGCACCTGTTCAGGACAACACTCTCCGTCGAGTCTCGGAATAAAAAAGAGAAGTTTCACTGAACCTCAGAGATGAAGACCACAGAGGGAGACTTCTCACTGTCCCTGGTTTTGCTTCCCCTGCTTCTGCCCCCGCTTCCCCTCTCCCTTCCCCCTCCCAGAGGAACAGCTTGGCCCCACGGGAAGTGGTGGCCGAGGAAAGGCCTGGCTGTGGCCTCCTGTCCCCCGCCTCCGAGGTCAGGGCCGGGGCGCCGGGAGCGTGGCTTGCAGAACGAGTTACAGATCAGAGCCAGGGGCTGTGGACGTGATGGTGTAGAGAGTGTGGCTCCAAGAACCGGCTCCAGGCCGGGCCCTGCCATCCACGGGGAGGCTCCTGTGAGTCCTCAGGCCTCGAGGGCCTGGATTTCCTCCACCGCAGAGTGGGCAGTGCCAGGCAGTGCTGGGCGAGATGCCCCCCCCCCCCCCCCCCCCCCCCCCCCCCCCCCCC
>JAWPEG010000005.1:1210215-1226957 GCA_035771395.1 Myotis vivesi | reverse complement strand
GAGGACGCCACACCAGCCGTGGGCAAACTACGGCCCGCGGGCCGGATCCGGCCCGTTTGAAATGAATACCACCCCCTCCTGTTCAGAGCAGCCTCGTCTGGTGCTGCTTGTCTGGGCCTGGAGCTGAGCTACAACTGAGGCCTGTATGCTACCTGCAGGGAGGAGAGTCAGGGGTCAAACCGCACGGCCAGCGGTATGCTGGGGGGAAAGGTCACCTGGGGACGAGGTCAGACCCTACACTGTCCTTTGCTAGGCCTGGTGACCTGTGCCTGGCCATCGTTCTTGCTCCGCTCGCCTGTCTCACGCCTCCCACCGTGGGAATGCTGACACCGTCTGTGGTTTAATAACAGCGTCACCCAGTGGGGAGCCCTGGCTTCTGGTGGACGCGGATGAGGGTCCCCGAGGACGTGGTTCTGTCCCTGCACCTTTTTAAAAAAATTTCCTAAAATGAAGGCGACTGAAGACCCGTCTGGGCGGTCACAGCGCCGGGAGCTGTGGCCACACCCACGGGCACACCTGGGCTGCTCCGCCACCCGGTCCCGCCAGGCACAGGGGGCGCAGGGCTCGCCACCGACCACAGCACGGACGGGTGGCCAGCCCCGGCCCTGGAGGGAGGGGCATGCAGGGGCATGACTGGTGCCCTGGGCCCGCAGCACAGGGGACGCCCCAGTCAGCAGCAGGGTCACTGTCCGCAAGCGAGTTGCTGAAGGCACAGCACGTGGGTGTCAGCAGGAAGCCAGGGAGCAACTTCACTCTGTCCTCCTCTGACCCTCGGCCGACGGTGTGGCAAGCGGCTGAGTTCCCAGCCGGGCAGGGAAGTCCTGTCACTTCCGGTCACTCTAGGGTCATGCACACGGTCCCAAGGTCACTTCGGGCCCAAGCCACACTGTCGGGCCGGCCTCATGCGACAGGAAACACCTGATCTGCTGCTACGGGCAGCTTCTGCCCTCGGAGGGCTGGGGCTGAGGTCGGAGGGAAGGGTCAGGGTGGCCAGTCGGCGGCAGCGTCTGCGGGGCCGGTGAACATGTGAATGGGGAGCCATGTTCCAAAACCCTTACAATTTCCAGATGGTGACAGTGCAGCACTGAGCCGCGCCCGGGGCCTGTGAGAGGGACCCCGTGACTGCACGGGCTGCAGGCTCTGAAGCTTCCCCACCCCTCCCTAACACACACGTGCACACACGTGCACACTCACACACAGAGAGACACATGCACATGTGACTTACACACACGTGCGCACATACATGGAGCCGGCACGGCCATGGCATACTCAGCCCCATGTTGGGCGCCTTATGTGCCGCGCCAGCTCAGCCAGGTTCAGTGACCCTGAGAGGGGGCGGTGAAGGATGGAGAAAAGACAGACAAGAGAAGAAAGCTGGGTCTGGGTGGGACGCTTCCTCTCTGATGGAGAGCTAGCAACAGTGCCACAGACTACAAGCCGTGTCTTTATGTTATAGCAGATTCCACAAGGCAAAGTAAGGGCGTGGTCAAGACCTGCAGACTCAAGGGTGATTCCAGTCAAGGGCATGTACCTTGGTTGTGGACACATACCCACTAGGGAGTTGCAGGAGGCAGCTGATCGATGTTTCTCTCTCATCGATGTTTCTAACTCTCTATCCCTCTCCTTTCCTCTCTGTAAAAAAATCAATAAAACTCTCCTACCGGGTATGTGCCCGCAACCCAGGTACATGCCCTTGGCCGGAATCGAACCCAGGACCCTTGAGTCGGCAGGCCGACGCTCTATCCACTGAGCCACACCGGTCAGGGCACGTCTGACTTTTCCACGGTGACTCTGACGGCCCCACCCGGCTGTAGACCTGTCGCCCCCCCACCCCCCCCCCCACACACACACATGCTGAGAGCTGGTCGAAAGCAGGAGCTGCCTAAGGAGCCGCCATGAAAACCCACTTTCCTGCCCCCTGGCGGGGAGATGATTCTTTCATCATTGATGTTTCTATCTCTCTCCCCCTCTCTCTTCCTCTCTGAAATCAATAAAAACATATTTTAAAAAGAGAGGGAGGGAGGACGAAAAAGAAGAAGAAAGAAAGAAAACCTAAGACCAGAGGCTATCCCTGCTTCGAGGGCCCTGAGGAGCGAGGCAGGAAAAGTGCGCACGGCCCGTAGATGCCTCTGCAGGGGTTCCCCCCACCATCGGCCAGGACCACCCCTCCCTTCTGAGGGACAGGGGTGGGCACAGAAAGACCCAGCCTGGGTTTTGCCAAATTCCTGCAAAAAGAGAATTCTTTCTGGGACTGCCTAACTGCTGCTGGCATCTCTCTCTGGCCAAAGACGATGCTCTGTACCATGAAGGCAGAACCTTCCAAATTCACCGGAACCACGTAACCCGAACCTCAGGCTAGTCCAGCCAAACTAAAAAAAAAGACCGTCCCCTTTTATGTAATGATGTTTACTTTGAATTTATATGAGTTCACACAGACACTCCATCCATGCTTTTGTTCCGGCCTCCGGTCCCGTTTAAGAACCCATTGTGGCCCTCGAGTCAAAAAGTTTGCCCACCCCTGGGCTAGTCTGACCTGGGAAGACGCTCAGGCCTCAGTGCGCTGCTCAGCCGATGACCAGGGTGCGAGCTGTGACGCCGACAGGCTGTCGTGGCGCGAAGTTCAACCCATCGGCGACCTGAAAGGGGCAGCCTCTGGCACAGCCCCTTCAAAGGAAGAAGTTACACCGTCGGGGCGGCCGCTCCACAGTCACCACCATGAACCCCTCTCCCATCGCTGCCCCTTGGGCAGCCCCTCCCAACGGGACAGTGTGACCCCGCCCGCCCTCCAAGCCAACGCCCCAACACCCAGCTAACAGATACCAGCGGAGGTCTAAGACGCAAACTCCCGCCTCCCTTCCCGTGACATCACAGAAGAAGGCAAAAATGCCACCTCCAACATTTTTTTAATGTTAACGACCATTACCTGCATTTTATTATTCGGAATCAATTTATACCAGCAAAAGTAATACATCCAGCCCTGACCGGTGTGGCTCAGTGGAGAGCGTCGGCCTGCGGGCTGGGGGGTCCCGGGTTCGATTCCGGTCGGGGGCATGTGCCTTGGTGGCGGGCACAGCCCCGGTGGGGGGTGTGCAGGAGGCGGCTGATCGGTGTTTCTCTCTCATCGATGTTTCTGATTCTCTATCTCCTTCCCTTCCTCTCTGTGAAAAATCAATAAAAATTTTAAAAAAAAGTAACGCATCCATGCCACACACACACACAATCTCTGAAATAGTGCTCACACGCACGTGGTCATACCGAACCTCAGCACGGCGGGAAGTGACTATCACAGCCCCGTCCCCATGCTGTGTCATCATTCCTTCCCCCACCTCACCCGGCTGTGGCGCCAACGGGAAGGACCGGGCCTGTGTCCGCGTCTGTAAGTTCCGCCAGAAGAGAGCCCTGCCCCCAAGGTGGCAGGCAGCGGAGAAAGCCCAGCGGCCGGGGCCCACCCATGTGCTCCTTTCCAAGCCTCAGTTTCTTCATCTGTAAAATGGGGCCATGACTCCCAGGGCTCACAGGGCTCTGCAGAGCAGATGAAGTGGACGGGGCGGGGGGGCTGCACCTTCTGGGGGGCCCAGCAGGCCAGGGAGTCGGCGGCAAGCTGCGCCGGGTGAGAAATTCCGCACTTCCGCACGTTCCTTGCAAGTCCCGAGAGGCTGTACCTGGCACACGTCCTCTCACAGACAGGAAACCCATCTGGGCCTCACCCAGTGGCCCCTCATCCAAACCACACACAGAGGCAGAAACCCCGTCAGGTTAGTGCTTTTTTAAGCAAATTGTGTTTTCTTCAGCAGCATCTGCAGCACACGTTTAAGAAGTAGAAGCACACGTGAGTGCAACAGGTCATGTGATCTAGAAGCTGCGCTTTGCACATCTGTGGGTGGACTCCGATCTTGTGCAATCACACTACCCCCCCCCCCAGGCTCCCCGGCACCCCCCCCCCCCCCAGGCCTCAGGCCGCAGGTCTGGCCGCTCTGGACGAAACATTCCCATGCAAATTCCTTTCCGATTGCCTGGGGCTCTTTGCATTCCTGGGAAGACAACCAGGGAATCGGACCTTGGAACTGAGGAGATGCTTCATCTTTGTTTGCTATTTTCAGAGAAGAGACTTGAGAATGTCCGACAAGCTGGCCTCCCTTGCCCGTCCTGCACGTGGCTCACCCCCCTCCGCCTCCTCCGAGGGCTGAGCAGGGGCAGGTTCCCCCTGGGCATGAGCGGGCCTCGTGGGCCCTCCTGCAGAGTCACAGGGGCTGCTGGCTTACTGATTTGTCGATGGGGAGAAGGAAGCTCAAAAAGCCTCACTGTCAGGCCTCCTAGAATCACAGTTGTCATTCGTTCATTCACGTGCTCATTCGTGAGACCAGGGCGTGTGTGTTGTTCTCAGAAACCAACTGCCACACAGTAGGGATCGATGTGATTTCATTCTTTCCGTATCTTTTCATTAAGCACCTACTACGTTCCGGTTCCTGTCCTTGGTTCTGGGAATTCAGAGGAACAAAGCCAAGGCCCAGCTCTGGAAGCACCTATGCCCCCGGGGGAAGACGGACAACAAGCCCGGAACCAGCGTGCACCCCAGTGTCAGTCAGAGGCCCGGAGGGGAGGTGGGCTAGCGGGTGGGCACAGGCTGAGCGCAGGCCTTGCGGGGCCTGGGACTGAGGCTTGAGCCGCACTCGCTGATGGTAGCGACCGTCAGCCCCGCTGAAATGAGTCGCTTGTAAAAACTGTGGAGTCCGCCCAGTCTGTAGCCGCCCGCCGTTTCCGATCGCACCGACTCCCCGAAACGCACTGGGGTCCCTGTTCCTCTCTGTGACGCGCCTGTGTGACGAGCAGCAGCTGCCAGCTGGGCAGGGAGACCCAGGAGGCGAGTCCCCGCGCAGAGGGCAGCGCAGGGGTCAGCGCTGGGGATCCCGGGGACAGAGCCGCCCAGACCTTATAGAGAAGGAGGCACAGCCTGCACGGACCCTCCAGCCACGGCACAGAGTGAGCCGCACGACCACACCGCCCCTCGCCACACGGAGACCGAAAAGCTGAAGCAGCTCGCCAGAGGCTTTGAAGCAAAAGGTTCTTTCTTTCTCTCTTCCTCCTTCTCTTTCCTTCCCCTCCTTTTCCTTCCTTTCCTTTCCTTTCCTCCCTTCCCTTCCCTTCCCTTTCCTTCCCTTCCCTTCCCTTCCCTTCCCTTCCCTTCCCTTCCCTTCCCTTCCCTTCCCTTCCCTTCCCTTCCCTTCCCTTCCCCTTCCTTCCTTCCTTCCTTCCCTCCTTCCTCCCCACCTGAGGGTATTTTCCCCCTGACGTTAAGGAGAGGGAGAGAGGGAAAGGCAGAGAGAAACATCGAAGTAAGAGACCCACATCGATGGGTTGCCTCCTGCAGGCGCCCTGACCAGGACCCGGGCCGGGGAGGAGCCTGCAACCAAGGTACGTGCCCTTGACCGGAATCGAACCCGGGGCCTTCAGTCCATAGTCCGACGCTCTGTCCATTGAGCTGCACCGGCCAGGGCTGAAGCATGAGGTTTCTTAATTCAACACAGACATATAATTAAACACCAGATGAAAGGCAGGACACGGTATAGTGTTTATTTAATTTACGAGGCTTATGAGGTTTCAGTAAAAAAGGACTCAGAATTATTTATTCAAAATTAATTCTCTAAAGCACACGTGCCCTTACGTAAAGTACAACAGCGCTACACGCCGCGACACTAAGCACCGACCTTGTGGGGGCGGAGGCCGCGGACACTCCTGGACCTCAGGTAATCCCAGCCCCGCCTCACGGGGGGGGGGGAGGGGGGGGGGGACCCAAGAGTTTCCACTCAGCTNAACCCCCCCCCCGCCCCCGGGGGGGGGGGGTGGGGGGGGCTGACCCAAGAGTTTCCACTCAGCTTTCCGGATGGGGTGACATCATCAGCTGCGGGAAACAAACCCCTGGCTCCCACGCCCGCCTGAGCCCGTGCGGATCCCTCACGCCCTCGGCTCCCGTGAGCCTGCCCCCCAGTGGCCTTTGCACCCCGCCCGCGGCCTGAGCATCTGAACCCGCATCACTGACCGAGCCCCGCCGTGTCCTAGGCCAGCGGTCGGCAAACTCATCAGTCAACAGAGCCAAATACCAACAGTACAGCGATTGACATTTCTTTTGAGAGCCAAATTTCTTAAACTTACACTATATAGGTAGGTACATTGTTATTAACTTAATTAGGTCCTCCTAAGGCTTAGGAAGAGCCACACTCAAGGAGCCAAAGAGCCGCATGTGGCTCACGAGCCGCAGTTTGCCGACCACGGGCCTAGGCGGTGCCCAGGTGCAGCTCCAGGAGAGGACGGTGCGGGGAGGAAACAGCCTGGGACAGGCCTGAGCTGCGGCCGCTAGAGGCCACGGGCACGGGCACGGGCACCACGGAGACATGGGAACGAAGCCACACGGGGCTCCGGAGGGCGGGGCGGAGGGAGGCTCGCTGAGGGACAGTGGGTGGGTGGAGGAGAGCAGGCCGGCGCCTGGAGAGCATGGGGCATCGGGCAGAAGCCCCCAGAGGGGCAGCAGGACGAGCAAGAGGCCGAGTGGGAGGGGGTAAAGGCTGGGACCTGTGTGCCTGAGTGCAGGGGGAGGGCAGGGCTGAAGGTGAGGACCTGCTGGGCTGACGCAGTGGGACAGACCCGCTGGCTCCTGTGTCAGGGGCAGACTGAGGGGGAGAGGAGGCAGGGAGACAGCAGGAGGTGACAGCACCCCCCTCCCCAGGGCAAGGTGGAGACCGTGGAAACAGTGGGAGCCGAGGTGGCGGTTTTGGGGTGTGCTGGAGGGAAGCCAGAGCATGAGGGGTTGGGGGGAGGAGGCCCCATGCTCGGCTCGGCCCCTGGGAAGGCAGGATCTCCGGCAGCTGCTGGCAGGGGGCTGTCACTTTTGAGGGTCTGACCATAAACCCAGCCCTTAGTGTGACCCCACACAGGGAGCATGGAATGTTCAGGACCAGCCTCCCACCCTGATGTCCAGGCGGCGGGTCATTCCCATTGGCTGCCCTCATCCCTCCACGTCCCCCCCGCCAGCTCTCTCAATGATGACAAGTGCTTATCGGAAACAAGCAAATGGTTCTATTTTTGGCACAAAAAACAACAAAACAGAATGTACGGTATCATGGAAAGCAAACGCTGAAAACTAGGAAAGCAAAGCCCCTTTTGGACACACAGGTCAGCTGTGCCCGGAACCGGGTCACGCTGAGACCAAAGGGCTCAGGTCTGATGCAAAGGGCCTTGCCAGGGTCTGACTCCAATCCCGACTCCAGTTCCCGGACAGAGAGGATCTGCACACAGAACAGAACAGCCAAGACCAGCCCAAGTCCCCGCCTAAGGCAACGCCTGCAGTGCTTCCGAGAAAGAAACGCTCCTGAGACGCCGGGTCAGACAGACGGTCAGCATCCAGATCGCTGCCTCTGACTCCGCCCGGGCCGGTGGTGCTCCCAGCTCTGCCCCCTTCCCCTCCCCCTCCCACGCCCCTCCCAGGGGAACCCCGATGGCCCTTCCCAACCTCCACCCTCGCCCTCCTCGCTCCGAGGGCAGGTGGGGCGAGTGGGGGCCATGCGAGGAGGTGCCACTTGAAGAGCAGAGACGGGTCTGTCTGCCCGCCCACCTGGCTGAGCCCATTAACACAGAGGCCTCATGAGTGCAAAGGCCAGAGAGCAAGGGCCTCACCCGGAGGAGGCTGCCAGGTGATGACTGGGCCGTGCAGTGACCGACCCGCCGTCACAACGGGGTGGGGAAACTCCGTGTCGCGGCGACGAGGAATGGTCACGGAGCTCCTGGCTCCGTCGTGGACACAGGGAGCCAGCCCTCCACCTGTGACACCAGAAGCATCACCAGCTCACTTGGACGTGATTTAAACATTTGGATAAACCACTCGAGGAAAAATCCTAATTGTTTTCTCTCTCAGAGTCTGTTCGCCCCATGAGCGTGTAGTCTGCCCACCAGAAGCCAATGCCGACGGACGGGGCCTCCCACAAAGTGAGCTGTGTCCTGGGAGGAAGCTGAGGGGCTCGGAGCGATGGGCACGTGGGGCTGGGAGAATGGCGGACAGAGGCCTGAGCTCAAGGCCAGTCCAGCCCCGCAGACGTCGTGGGCAGACGACCTCCTCCCGCCCCTCTTCCCCTGGGACACCCCCTGAAATCCCGCCTCTGCTTGGTTGCTTTGAGTGGCTACTTTTTCTTTTTTAATCCTCACCTGAGGGTGTTTTCCCATTGATTTTAGAGAGAGTGGGAGAGAGAGGGAAAGACAGAGAGAAACATTGATGTGAGAGAAACACATCGATTGGTTGCCCCCTGGATGTGCTCCGACCAGGGCCTGGGCAAGGGAGGAGCCTGCAACCGAGGTACGTGCCCTTGACCGGAATCAAACCCAGGACCCTTCGGTGTGCAGGCCGACGCTCTATCCACTGAGCCACACCAGCCAGGGTTGGAGTGACTCCTGTTTGAAGCTGTTTAACAGAGTAAATGGAACGTCAGCTCCAGGCTCCAGGGCACCTCCCCCTGAGCCACACCGAAGCCGCATTGTTCTTTGTCTGAGAGGTTCCACCTGAGGCCCGACCCGGCTCCTCCCCCGCGGACACAGCTGATTTCCGGTGCCTTTCCAACCCTCCCAGCCCTCCTCCCGCACCTCCCGCGGGGCGGGCAGAGTGTAGTGAAGGGGGTGGGAGCACGTGTTCCGTGATCCTACCAGGCAGGCCTCCCTCGCCGTGGAGCCCAAAGGCAAACGTTCCCTCTCAGCCCCACGGATTTCATCTTCCCCGAGTTCACTCTGACACAGGCCGCCCAGGAGTCGCCATTGCTCCTGGGCTTGCCACCCCACAGATCTCGCCGGAGCGCCTGTCGGGCGGCGGGGATACTGAGCCGATGCGAGGCCAGGAGGCGGTGAGAGCCAGAAGGACAGGGGGCTCCGTGAGCCCTCGGCCCAGGCCCCACACAGAGCGCCCAGCACCCAGAGCAGCTGACCTTCTGGAAAAGTGCAGCCAAAATGCGACTAGCTCCGCTCGCCCCTCTGGTGGCGCTTCCTCCCTCCGAGGTGTTTGCTGGGGCGGGGGTCGGTGCAGGAGTCGGGAAGTTCAGGATGAGCCTCCGGGAAGCCATGGCCACCGGCGCGCAGGTGCCGGCCCGGCTCTCGGTGGCGGGGACGCCAGGTCTCAGGCTGGCCCCGGACACGGACACGGACACGGCTGGAGAACAAGTGTGGCGGGGAGCACGTTAACCCGATGTTCTCGAGGAGCACGGCATTTCACCGACGTGGCTCCCCCGACACCCCCTCACCCCAACCCCCCCCCAGCACTTTCCCTCAGGAAGCATCATTCCGCAAGGAGTGACCCCCAAGGTGCGCCATTAGCAGGTATTCACCCAAAGGGCCTGGGGGACCAGACCGATTCCTAGATTCTAACACCAGAAGCACATCTGCCGACCTGAAATGTGGAGATATAACAACTTGTACAAAATCTGAAAAGACTAAAAAGTGGTTGGCCCCTGTCACCAAGCAGGTGTCACTCCGGGCCCCGTGTGCTCCTCCCTCAGGGCTCCCGCCTCCCTCAGGGTCAAAGGTGAAGTCCAGGCCCTCTGCACCGACCTCCCTGGCCCCCCACCCCCCACCTCACCTCCTGCTACCGAGCCCCATCCGCTGGCTCCGAAGGGCCCACCCCCACCTCGCTCACCTCGCTCACCTGGGACTTACACAGGACGGGGGATCTCCAGCTGCTTCCAATGCTTGTAAAGAAATTAAAGCAAATTTGTTGTTTTACTCCCGATAACAAGCAAAATCTCACAGTGATGTCATCCCAGCCCCAAGCTGAGCCTGCCCGCAGCCCAGACTGGACAGTCACTCTGTCCCACTGGACCAGACTGGCACGGTGCCCGCTGCTCGTCCTCGGGGCCAGGCCTTGTGGCCCTGGCAGCTGTTCAGGGCCGGACAGGGCTGGGCGTGTGCGCTGTGAGCACCGGGTCGCTCACGGCGGGGGACGGAGGGACAGAGCTGCTCGCGGCTGCCGCACGCCTGTGTCCAGCTCCGGGCGCTCACCTGCGAGAGGGGCCGGGACAGTGACCCCTGGGTCGGGGCGGCCAGGGCGGCGCCGGCGCCGGAAACCCACGGCATGCCCGCGCCAGTTGGAGAAACCAGAGACGTTGAGCCCAGAGAAGATCAAGTCCGAGAGAACGTGCTGACTCTGACGGGAGGTTTAAAGGGCTTTTGCGAGAAGAGGAGCAGTTTGTCTGGGCTCCAGCCCGGGCCTAGGAGAGTGTCCCCCAGCGGGTTTCAGCTCAGCATCCAGAGCAGTGGTTCTCGACCTTGGCTGCACATTAGAACCGCCTGGGAATCTTTTTAAAATCCTGATTTCTGGGCCTCATCCTCCGGAAATTCTGTTTCTTTGTTACTAATGTTGTGGCCCCACCCCGTAACAAAGAAACAGAATTTCCGGAGGAGGAGGCCCAGAAATCAGGATTTTAAAAAGATTCCCAGGCGGTTCTAATGTGCAGCCAAGGTTGAGAACCACTGATCCAGAGCTTCCTAACAGGAGTCTTGTGTTGGCTTTTGTGAATCCCCACCTGAGGGTGTTTCCCATGGATTTTCAGAGAGAGTGGAAGGGAGGGGGAGAGACAAAGAGAGAGAACATTGATGTGAGAGAGACACACATCGACGGGCTGGGCTGCTCCCACACAGGCCCTGACCAGGGCCAGGCATCAAGCCTCCAACCAAGGTACGTGCCCTCGACTGAACCGAACCTGGGACCCGGCCGTCCGCAGGCCAGCACCCTAACCACTGGGCACACCGGCCAGGCATACCTGAAGCCGTTTCCCGCTGGAGGGACCTGCCTCGGGGAGCGGGGAGCCCCCATCACTCGAGGCGGCTAAGCCGTGGCCAGAGGCCTCTCCGTGGGGTTGGCTCCGCCTCCCTCCAAGGCCCTGTCCCCCGGGAGCCAGTGAGTCTAAGTAACAAATACTGAGTGTTTCTCTCGTGTCCAAATAGTCAGATATGTCAACTGAGCATTAGTCCCTACTTCCTGGTGAATTTCATTAGCTTTACTCCTGGAAAATGAGTCTTTTCAACATGACCGTGTTGTGGTGGTTTGTGTAGAACAAATTTACAGTCAAATCCCTCAAAACAGTGGCTTGAAATTCTCATGGCGTCTCCCAGACGCGCCTCGGAGCCCCCTTCTCGGACGGTGAGGTTCTGGGCCTTCAGGGGAACCCACCGGGGACGATCCACCGAGACCCCAACCCCCCCCCCCCCCAGCCTGGGGCCCACGTGCAGCACAGACACCGGAAGAAAACACGTTCATGCGTATGGGCCCTGGATCAAGAGCTTTTCCATCAGTGCCCGCACGCGGCTCAGGGGCAGTCAGGTTGGACACGCAGTCTAGCCTGGGCGGTTCTGGGGACCAGCCGTGACCTTCACTGTGACCTTCAGCCCTGGGGGCGAGTGGCAGTTTGCCGGCTGCTAGCACATCACCAAGGCGTGGTTCCCACGGGACGCAGAAAGGGAGGTGAAAGAAGTAATATGGATAGAGAGAAAGAGTGCAGGATGGAGGGCCGGGCCGCGCTGAGTCACTAAAACGGTAAGATTTCATTTTTCTCCCCCATTTTAACCAGCTCAGCACTTTCGATGTCCTTAATGCGCTGAGTCAGCAAAACCCACTCAGAAGGGCCGGCCGCTGAGCCGCACACGCCCTCCCGTGGTGGAAACTGAGCATTACCGCTCAGGCAACAGCGTCTGGTTTGCCTTCACTTCTGCCTGGCGCTCCGGCTGCAGTTAGCAACCGAGCACACGAGTGGGGAGTCCTGCAGGCGGATCCGAACAGCCTGCTCTGTGCCCAGGCCCCGTAGGGCAATGCTCCCATCCCCTGGACGGGTCACCCTGCAAAGGGCGCCTTCCCCTCCCCCCTCGGATGAGCAGGGCCGTGCCCGCCGGAGGTTTGCACGCAGGAGCCCCGGGAGCCAGGCGGCCTTGGCCTGCGGGCTCCCCTCCAGCCTCCCACGGGGAGAGGCCGACTTCATCCATCAGCTCAGGATCCTGAACCAGCCACGTCCCCGCTGGGGAACAGCTGTGGGAGGCCCTGCCCTGCCAGGAGCCCTTCGCACGCTTGGTAAGTGGGCCGAGTCTCCATGCCCCCACAAACGGAACTCAGATCCCACGAGCTATTGGCACTGTTGCCACAAACTCTTAAAAACGTAAAGATCTCTGAATAGTAATAACAGCCCTGGCTGGTGTTGCTCAGTGGATAGAGCGTTAGCCTGCGGACTGAAGGGTCCCGGGTTTGATTCTGGTCAAGGGTACATGGGGGTTGCAGGCTCAATCCCCAGTAGGGGCGAGCAGGAGGCAGCTGATCAATGATCCTCTCTCATCACTGATGTTTCTACCTCTCTCTCCCTCTCCCTTCCTCTCTGAAATCAATAAAAATATTTAAAACAAATAAATAAATAAAAATAAAAAAATGTCCTCTGCCACAGGGGTCTTCTGGAAGAGCAGACCCCCTAACGGGCCTGAGAACAGGCCTCAGGTGAGACCGCGAGGGGCACGGCCTTTCTGGGTTCGCACTGGCCGGGGGGTTAGGGGAGAAGGCTGGGGCCCGAGGGGCACCTATGTGTGTGGGGGGGTGGGGGCGGGATTTAGCCTCAGCACCTTCTGCTGGTTGTTTTTCTCGCTCAGCAAGAATGGCTTCGCTGCAGAAATGTACAGCATTTCAGGCACAGCGTCAGGTGCAGTTACGGGTGGCGGGTGGCAGGTGGCGGCTGTCCCCTGGGAAACCTGTGCACAGGAGGAGGGGCTGCGCTCTGCTCTCGGCCTTGGCCTCCCGCAGCCCCACGGTCCATGCGCCCCAGCAATCGAGCGTCATGCACAGCGTGGTCGGGTCTGCAGCCACGGGGGTCCTCGTGACCTCCCACCGCTGGAACCCCGTCTCCCCTGTCTTCTGCTCAGCGGCACCCAGAATCAAGGCCCCGTGAAGCCCCCACCAAGTGATGAGGGGCCATGCGGCCTTGGCGGCGGTCAGCTGCTTCCCACACGTCCACCCACAGGGGGTGGCGTCGGGCCCATTGGAGTCTCCGGGGAAGTTCAGGGTCACTCCTATGCCCACGGGGCGTCCGGGGCTTCTCGGCCACTGTGACCGAGGAAGTTGCCCCCCTCCCCTCCCAGCCCCGCGGCAGACACAGCGCGGCCCAGGTCCCGGGAGGCCTCTCCACGGAGCTGCCCCCGGCCAAGCTGCCTGGGGACTGACCTGGTCCAGGAGCAGGAGGAGCAGGAAGTGACTCGCTCAGAGCCGAGGACGGGCCCTAAAGGTGGACTCTGCCTCCCACAGAGCCATGCCCGCTGCATGCACCCTCCCCCCTTATGCAGGTTACACCCCTGGCTCAGCCCTGCCTTCACCCCACTGAGGCTCCCAAACAAACCTTCCAGGAGACCGACTGCCTGTGCGTCCCGGGGGAGCTGGGAAGGTTTCAGGGGAGAGAGTCCCAGCCTCGCCCGCGGCTCCGTCCTGAGTCTGGTGCCACCTGCAGGGAGCGGAGACGCCTGGGGTTCTGTGTCCTCACAGGTGCTGCCCACGGGACACACAGGGACAACTGGCCACGGGAGGTGACATACGAACATCCTGGTCGAGCACCAGGAGAAGCGGGCGGGGAGGGGAGCCGGGGTCACGGGGCTGAGGAGGTGGGAGGTGCGCTAGGAGCGCTCACACGGCTGGGGGACTGTCTCTGCCCCTCTGCTCTGCGCTCCTGTGACTGTCAGGCGTGGGCTGTGGCTCTGCTCAGGCACGCCCTCCAGGGGCCAGTGTGCACCACGGCCTGACCCCCCACGGGGCCCAGGTCTCAGTCCTTCGTCTCCCGTGGACACGTGATGTGACAGTGTGGAGAATGCGACCCGCCAGCCTGCGAACTTCAGGGACAGGCTGTAAGGCTGAGCACCGGCCCTTCCCGGGGGGACAGCGTGAGGACCAGGGACCTCTCTCTCCCGTGCCATCCAGACGCCTGAAACGTGTGCTTCCTCTCTGGCTCCTCCCGGCGCTGCTGGTCGGCGTGGGGACTGTGCCTGTGACTGGCTGCTGGACACACCCAGGAGCCGGGCACAGCCACTCGCCCTTCCCTGGTGTGGACACAGCCAAAGGCCTCCTGCCGGCACAGAGCCCAGGCATCCGTGGAAAGGGACCCGTCCTCAGAGCAACCCCTCCTCCTCTCTCGCTCCTGTGGGTGTGAGGGCCCCGAGGATTGCTGTGGCTCACGCGGGACCGTATGAAGTGCCGTCTGTCGGGAAAGTGTTAGCCCGGGACTCGCTCTGGTCTTCCCTGACCCTCCCCGATGCAGGCCGGGCCCCATGCACAGCGAGGCCTGCGCTGCTCTGACCCCGCCTCTCAGCCCGTGTGTGAGTGTGTGTGTGTGTGTGTGTGTGTGTGTGTGAAGGGGGGGGGATGCTTCCCAGCCTGGACGGAGCTGACTCCATGGGCCATGAAGCAGGCGTCGAGCGGCCCAGCCACCGTCCTTGGCCTTCCTGCGCCGCCAGCAACCTCCCCACGTCAGCCCCTGTGGGAAGCTCCGGATCCGTCTACTCAGCACGTTTCCAAGATTTGGTGTTCACAGTCAGCCTCGAAAACAACGACCCCACAGGACCTGACCAGTGACACCTCGGAGGAGAGAGAGACGTGAGCACACCCACCCCCTCCGGAGGGGAACCGTGGCTCCAAAGCTGCGTGTGCCGGAGCAGGAAGGCCGCACTGGGCTCAGCGTCAGGGCATGTACCTGCTCCCTCAGGTCTCCTCCTTTGCTCCAACGTCACCACAGCATGAATCTCGGATTCCAGGAGCCAGCGCCCCTCCCAGGAGAATGCCCTGAGAACCCCCACCCGCCCTGTGGCATGGCCTGCTCTGCGCCCCCTTTCCTGGCAGCAGGCAGCAGGGAAACGGCTCCAGGGCCCAGGGGCCACCAACGGGCCCTTTGGGTCATTAAAGATGATAAGCCCAGTGGAGAGCTTTGGCTATTGATAAAATAAGTTCTCCAATTTCAAAGAAAGAACATTCTAAATGGGTGCGGTCAGATTTGGGATCTTGAGGTGGGTGTGTCACTAGGGGGCGCCATTGGGTTTTAAGAAAAGCCCTGTCTGCCCCTTTCCAGGGCCCTTGGGCACCAGACCGTGTCCAACAAGCTCTAGGAAATAAGGGTGCACTCAGGTCTCACTTCGGGGAGAAGGAGGAGAGACAGTAACCCAGGCTCTTGGAACCCAAGTGAGATGAAGCCTCGCACGAAGCTGCCCAGCCAAACGCACCAGAGAGGGCCCCTGGGCTGAAAGATGCCCCGTGTGTCTGCAGGAGAGGCAGCTGCTTCAGGTCAACGTCCCAACGTGAAGTGAGAAAATTCGTGGGAACAAATCGCATCCGAGGACCCGCCTGACTTCAGACCGAGCTGCCTGGGTCCCGTAGGGAGACCTTCGCTCGCGTGGGTGTTTGAAAACCCCCAGAGGAAAGAAGAGCTGGTCGTGACCCAGCTCCCGTATCCAGGTTTGTTTATCTCAAGCAGGTCCCACTCTCGGGGGGGATCCTCGTAGGCAGGAGGGCGGGAGGCATGGAACCAGGAGGGATATCGCGGCTGCGGAGGCCTTCCTGTGAAGAGCAAGAGTCCCAACCCCACACCAGACCCCCAGCCCAGATTTCGGAGCTGGGAAGAGAAGTTCCCATAATCTCGGGCTGTAAAAACCGGCAGGAGTTGTGGCTGAGGGACATGGGGGCTGCCGGAGACTCCGGCAGTTCCTCTTCAAGGGCCGGCACACAGACTGACTCAGACTGGGTTCCAGCGCCGGGGCAGCAGCAAGGGGGTCATCCAGGGACACACCGGAAGAACCGGACTGTCTGGCATTGGGGCAGGAACTAAGGGAGGTTTTCTCCTGGACAAGGATGCTTGCAGGGGCATGGTTCCTATGCTGAGACCTCCCTTGTTGCAGGGCTGACTGTCAGCCATATCTGAGTCTCCATCAGCTTGGCTCACACTGTCTGCTTCACCCTGGTGAGTCGCCGAGACCTTGCCCCATCCAGTTCCCAAGTTGTTTGCAGTGGCTTTTCTGTAGGAATAGCCTGTCCTGGCTCAGGCTTCAGACTTTCCTAAAATCTCTCAACCAGCAGCTGGTGTCAGCAGGACCTGGCACGAGCAGCAGCCTGCCTTCCTTCACAGCTGGGCCTCGCCTGGGCACTTCCAAGGCCAGCACAAGTAGCAGCCGTCTACAGTCCACTCTGTAGCTCCTAACGGGCGGCCCCAGGCAGTGGTTGACTTTGCACTTCCCCGAGGCCCCAGAGCCTTTGCACCCGGTGGACAGCTTCAGACCGCATCAGACTACAGCTCCTCACATTCATGAGCAACACACTCAGGGGCAGACTCAGTGAGCACCAAAGCCCCACTGAAGTAAGTCCTGCTCCATAGGGGTGTCTCCTGCACAGCAGCTCTCCCACTGTAGTCCCAGCTCAGTGGTCGGCAAACCGCGGCTCCCGAGCCACATGCGGCTCTTTGGCCCCTTGAGTGTGGCTCTTCCACAAAATACCACATGCGGGTGCCCACGTACAGTGCAATTGAAACTTTGTGGCCCATGCGCAGAAGTTGATTTTCGGCCTGGGCGAGTCTATTTTGAAGAAGTGGCGTTAGAAGAAGTGGGGGGTGTCGGTCGGGCGACGGGAGACGCAGTGCAGGGGAGGTACATTGTTTTAAGGTACATTCACTGAGGTCGACCCCATCAACTCTCCCATCCACACTCGTCTATCTGAAACA
>JAWPEG010000005.1:1167258-1197576 GCA_035771395.1 Myotis vivesi | reverse complement strand
CCCCTCGGCCCCCGCGGCGGCCTGGGCGCCCCGGGCTCGGGCCTCGGCGCGGGCGCGTTGGCGCCTCTCGCGCGCGCGAAGCTTACTCTTCCGACCGCGAGGCATGGCGGCGGCCTTCGGCGCAGGGGCGGGCGTGGGCCGCGGGCAGGGCGGGACGGGACAGGAAGGACGGGCGGCGGCGCCTTCGGGACAGTTACAGGACTGGGTGGTGGGTGGTCCGCTCGGGGTCCTCACCTAGACGCCAGGCCAGGCCTGTGGATCCGCCGCCCTCGCCAGACCTGCCGCCCTCACCACCGGACGCAGAGCCGCTGCGCACGCGCCAGAACCCGCTGCCCTCAGCGCCCGGGCAGGACAGTCTCTGCGCATGCGCCAGCCACCTGCCGCCCCCCCACCTCCGGGACCGGGTCGCTGCTGCACATGCGCCAGGAACGGTCCTCGGCTCCTGAGCGGAACTCGGAAGTCCAAGCGGAAGTGGGTGTGTCCTCCCCGTCATTGTGCGGTTGTAAAGGTCAAAGGTCATATCCAGTGCCCTTGAAGTGCTGGGAAAAGCATGAATATGAGGTGTCACATTATTTAAAATAGTATATTAATATAGTGATAAAAATAGTCACACACATGTATGTGTGCGTATGTGCATATGTGACTGCCGCAGGCAGCGCCCACGGGCGCCGGAAAGGGACCCGTACCTCCCGCCCCTGCCCCGCGACACCGGTTCCCAGCCTGAGATCGGGGAGCATTTAGGCCGCAGTGGAGCCTTTCCCCCCAGAAAGCCTGTCGGTGAACGTCCAGCGGCCGCACGCAGTGAGGGCATTACGTGTGTGTGCAAGCGCTTCTGTACAAAAAGGTGTGACTGTGCGCGCACACACACACACACAAGACCGTAGACGGGACTTGTCATAGCTCACTTCCTCCTTTTTTAAGTTTTTTCTTACTGTGACAGTATTGCAGACGCCCCATCCCCCGCGCCCACCACGCAGCAGGCCGCACCCGCCTGCACCCCGGCCTCCACACTGCGTGCCTGTGCTGGCTCCGCGCATGTGCAGACCAGCCCCGGTGGGACGGAACCAGACCCGGTGGGACAGAACCACCGCCAGTGGAGCAGAGGGGACTGCGGAGGCGCATTCCTCTCTTTAAAGCAGCGGTTCTCAACCCGTGGGTCGCGACCCCTTTGGGGGTCGAACGACCCTTTCACAGGGGTCGCCTAAGACCATCGGAAAACACATATATAATCACATATTGTTTTTGTGATGAATTACGATGCTTTAATGATGTTCAATTTGTAACAATGAAAATACATCCAACATAGCAGATATCTACATTACGATTCATCACGGTAGTAAAATTACAGTGATGAAGTAGCAACGAAAATAATTTTATGGTTGGGGGTCCCCACAACATGAGGAACTGTATTAAAGGGTCGCGGCATCAGGAAGGTTGAGAACCGCTGCTTTAAAGTGTGAAATCGCCCCAAGTGGACGGTAGGCAGTGTCCCTGTCCACGGTCGCTTTAGGCGGTTTTTTCGTTCCTTTACTTTCAAGCTTTTTACGTCCTTTTGATTTAGAGTATGATTTAGAGCTGATCGATTCTGGCTTTTTCTCATCCAGTGTCATCACCTCCATTTTTTCATCATGGGGCAGGGAATCCGTTTATATTTATTAATCTTACTAATATATTTGAATTTATTTCTTCCACTATTTAAAATTTTTTGTTGTTCTCATAAATTCAACAGAAGTCAGAAACAACTAAAAAGAGAATGCTGCATTTCCTCTGTTCATTCTCTTTTTTTCTCAGCCAGTTTTGAAGTTATTGGCTCTATTTTTGTTTTTTTGGTTACTCTTAGGAATGCATGTTTTTAAAACTAATTGGATTTTCTTACCAAGTCTGGCGTTTTCTGTCCTCCTTCTGAAGCAAAGATCTGAGCATGTTTTAACTACGCTTTGAATGTTACCTCCTATTGCAATAGCGCCAACATTTACTTTAGCTTTTTAAGAACACACGTACACTCACTGATCATGTTCGTGTCTATTTTTAATCCAATTTACCAACTTTTAAAAAATCTGTGTCTGTGCTCGTCGTGTCTTTAATTCCATGTATAGATTGTACAGGGGGGTTCGTTTTCTTTTTGTTGAAGTAAATAAGGCATCACTGAGACCTGTGGATGGTGAAGCTCTGTAGTCCTGTATGTCAGAAGCTGCCAGTCTTTCGCCTTCCTCCCTGAATGAGAGTTTATCTGAATATAAACATTCTTGTTGGTCGTCGTTTTCCCTGCAACACGGATCACCTTAGTCCCGTTTCTAGAAGCACCTATTGTGGCAGTAAGAGAGCTGCTAAAAGACCAACAACTGTACCAACTGCTCTTCTTCCTTCTCACTCTGGAAACTCTAGATATTTCTTCTCCTCATTGCTAAGGTTCTACAGTTTGACGATGTAGCTCAGGGTAGACTTACTGATCTTTATTTCCACCCGTTGAAGCGCGTTTTCAATCGGAGAGCTCCTGTTCTCTAATTCAGCGTTTGCCTCTTTATTTGCTGTTTCTGCAGTTCCCCTGGACCTCTCCTTCTAGAAGGCAGAGGAGGACAAGCCAGGGCCTCCGACGAGAGCTCTTCACTGCTCAGAGAGGGCTCTGTGGGTCTCCCTCCGTTCCATTACGGCCGGGTTGCTCCGGACCTTGCACGAGTTCATAACCGTCTTCATATCCAGCCCAGGTTTACTTCACTTACTGAATGTTTTACTTTGTAATTGCATCCCACATTTCCAAAATTCCTAGCTGGTTCTCTTAACCTTTTATTCTTAACACATTTCTTCCTGTTCTGATTGCATGTGTGTATGTATTTCTGTGTAAAATTTAAATGTCTGTTTAGGTCCTCCGGTTTTATAAAAACCATCTCATTTTTAGAAAATTGATACCCCATCATAGATTTTATTGGATGTCTTTCGCAGCATGCATTTTGGACTGCTGGTTGCAGGCGCATTTTTGAGTGGGATGTTTTAGGATTTTTGTTGGTTATTTGGGGAGGGGGGTCTCTATGTCTCCCTCCTCCATGCTCCCTTCCCTATAAACCCCTTTGAATTAGACTCCGCAGGTGCTGCTGGCCCTGCCGGAAGCTGGAGGTCGGGCTGGGGCTGGGAGAGATGCGCACCAGCCGAGGGTACGTGCAGGTCATCCTCTGCAGACAGTCCTGAAACCAGGGCTTCCGGCGGAGGGTTCAGCCTCTTTTCCCATCTGCAAGCCCCACCTTACCCTTCATTTCAGTGGGGCTGGTGCCTGCCCCCGGGTTCAGAACGCGTTTGTGCACCGCGGTCCTCGCAGAAGCTGACCCTCCAGCTCTGCCCCAGCTCCGGCTCCGGCTCAGCAGGCTCCTGGCTCCCACCCAGCCCCCCACACGCAGGGGCCCGTTTATGCGGTGGGTCCTGAGGGACTGGTCCTGCTTTCAGTCTGGCCGCGCCTTCCGGAGCCCCTCGGTGTTGGTGTTTGCACAGGAGACCTTCCTCCCACATGAACTGGTTGAGCCGTTTGGACAGAAGTCTTTTATTTTATATTCAAGAATGAAAATAAAAATGTATTTCTCTTTTTAGAGTGACATCCCTTTTAAGTCTTAGCTCCATAGCAAAAAAAAAAAAAAAAAAATGAGAACTCTTTACCTTCTAAACAATAACTTTGAAGTTTAAATTTCTAATTTGTTTTTCTTTCTTTTGTGAAAATTTTTTATCTCTGGACACATACTTAAAATGTTGGTGACAATGTGGTCTTACAACAATTTTGCTTCTTGAATATTAAGTTATAAACATGTTTCATTTTCAAACAAATAAGCATCCAACATAAAATACAATAAAACCATGTCCTGGCGAAGCCCTCCGTACGGGCTAAGGCTGGGCTGGGCTCCGTGCGAAGTGAACGAGGTTCTAGCACCGCAGAAACACCTGCCGCAGCCTCCGTTTCACCCGCAGGGAAGGACATTCAAGCACGTCTATCTGCAAGTCTGCGGCCTAACATCTTCACACACAATCGTTTCCCTGGCAAACACTCCATCTGGGTTTTTAAAACGTTCTCACAGTCACGTGAGAGTCTGTCCGAATGCCTCATCCCCACCGTATCTACAAGTTCACGTTCTTTCCGCTTTGCTTGCCCTCGCGCTTGCACCGCACCGCGTGCCAACACAGCAAACTCTAACCTCCCGGCAGACGTGGGAGCCCCTGGCATGGGTTTCTTCCTTGTGAAGAACGTGTCTTCCCAGGATCCCCGCTTCCTTCCCTGCGGCCCATGAGGCATCGTCCCCCCCTCCCCTGGGACCTGCTCCAGGCGCCTGGGCACCGCTCTGACCACACCGGGTAAAAGATGACCCGGGCTGCAGTGACCAGCCCGAGTGTGGGCAACGGGCAAGTCTGCCATCACCAAGCTCCCCCGACACACACCTCCAGACCCTGCACATCCCCGTGTGCACATCGGTTAGATGTGCCCTGAACTCTCCACCGAGAAGTTGGGGACATCGCTGCCCCTGCCATCTCAGCCTGGGTGAGGACCCGCACCGGGAGGTAGTCAGAGCCTGGAGGGCTGAGAGGTCTCTGTACAGAAGGTAAGGGTATTGTGTGTGTCCGGGTCTGCCTGTGAGGTCGGCCCACCACGAACACGCAGCCTGGCCGCTCACATGTCGCGCCCGGAACACTCCTCCTGCTCCTCGGTTCATCTGGGCCGTTCTCTCCCTGGAAAGCTAAGAGGGCCCTTCCCCGGCTCACCGAGTCCATCACGCCAGCACACGCACACAGAGTGGGGTCCATGCCCTGCACTGGGGCACAGATCCGTGCGTGGCTCCCACTTTTCCGCGGGAGGAAGCCAGCCCCTGGACACTGCACAGCCGGCTGGGGCTGTCTCTGCAGTTTCTCCTTCAATCCGGCCCTCCCCGGCCGGCCGTGTGTCATGTAGATTTATTTAAAACTCCCCGCAGGGGCCTGGTCACACATACCTCCACGCCTCAGACGCCGGGACCTGCGTTGTTCCTGATGACACTCTGACCCGCCTCCTTCTCCTCTGAGAGGCCTCCCGGTCCCTCGGCGCAGTGGACACACCTCACTTCACAGATGGGCTGCCGTGTCGCCCTCTCTGCCAACAGCTGGTCCTTCTCCCGGGAGCTTCCCTGCGCATCAGGCTCTGGTGTCTGAAGGCAGCTGGGAAGTGTCTGAGATGAATAGGTGGGGGGGGGGGTTTGGGGGGGAGACAGGCGCTTTGTGAAATTGATGGGGTAGAAGAGGGGGGACCAGCTATGCTTGTAACAAATGTTAGTCACACTCTGTTAACCGTGATTGTGGGGTTCTGATTAGAGAAGGCACGTTCTCACCTGGCTGGGAGGTGCACGTGGGGCCTGGGAGCTCGCCTGGAAGTGCAGCCCATCCTCCCCATCCGGGAGCTGCCTGTTACCATGGAGATGAGCAACCTGTTGCAGAAACCAGAGCCGCCAGCTCTTTGCATATCGCCAGCGCTTTGAAGACCCCGCCTTTGCATACCTGCAGGTGTTCGCAAGTCTCCAGCCCCCACTGCCTGTGAACTGCCCGCTTGGCACACCCTTTGCCTGCTTCCCCTGTAATCTCTGTCCTTCTGCCAAATACAAACAGCTGGTTTACGGGGGGCAGAGCAGACGTGTGTGGGTGGCCTGCTGCTCTCCCTGCTGCTGGCAGGACTGGACTAAACGCTCACACAGGACTCAGCCCTGTCTCCGTTTCATTGGCTCAAGTAGTGACAGGCAGCCCAGACCCATTGATTGTCCTGTTACAAAAGGACCTGGGTTGATCAGTAGGGCTGGGTTCATTCATTCGTTTGTTCATTCATTCATTCATGACGAAGCCCTTATTGCTCTCCTACCGTCTGTGAAAGGTGGGATCCGGCTTCTCAGGGACACAGGGTGCCCTCTCCTGTCCGTGTGGGGCTCCCGTTCTGTGCAGGACGGTGATCAGCCAAGTAACTCAGGGCGACTCTTCGAGCCGCTCTCCCGGCCCCAGCCCTCCCACAAAGGCTTCTCTCTTTCCCGTGTGGGCTGTGTGGACGCTCCCGCTGGAGACCCTGTGACTCGGCCTAAGATTAAATCCAAGTGGTCCTGGTGGAACTGCGAGGCCTCTTTGATTCCCGCCCGTCTGCCCCTCCGTGGGGACAGTGGTGAGAGGTCACAGTGCCCGGGGACATACACCACGCCGGCAGGTTTGGGTTGTGCCTAAATAGCAAATAGCCACGGACCCTCAGCATCTCCTGCCCCGAGGAACTGCCCTCAATCCGAGCAGCGACTTCCGTTTTGCATTTTTTCCTGAAGATTAATGAGATCCCAGGCCCCGGGTTCTGATGAACCACCATGGAATTTCCTTTGAGGTTATTTTTTTCCTCAAATTCAAGACACACTATTTCACTTCCTCCTTGATTTTTTTCCCCAGAAATATTTTTGTCTTTTTTATAGTTTATCCAAATTAAGTCACAGGCCTGCACCCTGGCCCCACGGAGCTGGGCTGACAGGCACCTAGGGACCAGGTAGTCCCTCCCAGCTGGGGAGTCACCCACAGGCTCCCTCCAGGCACAGGAGCCCCAAAAAGGACACCCACTCGGGGCAACAGATCAGAAACCCGTAGCCGTGGCAGCCTCTCTGGCTACAGTTTGGGGAGCAAACCTGGGCTGTGGAACCCCATGAGCCCCTAGCTGGGTGCTTGTCACAGCTCAGGTTCCCCGGGAAGCCAATGAGAGATGGAGATGAACTGCAGGGGGCTCACTGGGGAGGCTCCTGGGCAGCCCCTGTGGGTGGGGGGGGGGGAGGGGAGGGAAGAGGAGTTTCCCCGACGGAGCAAGAAGCACCTGAGC
Organism: Myotis vivesi; assembly: GCA_035771395.1. NCBI lineage: Eukaryota > Metazoa > Chordata > Mammalia > Chiroptera > Vespertilionidae > Myotis > Myotis vivesi. Next base: position 1,190,744 of record JAWPEG010000005.1, on the reverse strand, counting down.
AGTGAAAGTGCCGGTGCTTACTGAGCCGCTGGTTGTGCCGAGTATGGCCTACTCCCTAGAGGTGATGGCGAAGGAGAATGAGCTCAGCCTCCCTGTTCGAGGAGCACGGAGCCACGAAGCGGACACTGTGGGCCTAGGAGGTGGGAATTGCCACCTCAGAGGCCGCAGGGCACTCGGTGCTGGGAGAGCCCAGCAGAGAGGAGTGGGGCGGTCCCTGCGAAGCCGGGTTCCGGGGTCAGAAGGAATGGGGGCTGCATGCCACCACTTTTCCGTCTTCCTTTGATGCCCAAACCTTTCTTTCCTCTGGAAGGTCCTGTCTCCCATTGGTCAGGGCACTGCCTGGGACTTTTCGGCCGTAGCCGTAGAGAAAGTTGCGCTGTCACAGGGCCTGATGGGCAGCCCCAACCCCTGCTCCCGAGACAGGGTGAGGGAGGGAGACCCTGGTGGTGTGGCCCCTGGAATAAGCCAGACCTGAAGCCAGCAAGGCCCTCGTTCTGGACTCCCCAGCGAGGAGAGCCAGTGCGCCCCTTTCTCACCTGCGTGGTGTCCCCCTGGGTCCCTGTCACTCGCCACCGCAGGAGAACCTGGTTGCACAGGGAGCGAGCTGGGACAGACACATTGTCTCTGAAGGAGGAGCTGGTAGGCCTGCGACCGATCCGGATTCTTCTCTCCAACACTGACACTGACCTCCAGAGATGGTGTCGTCATCAGCGCACGTGGTGGGTGGGACTCGAGGAACAAAGGCTCAGCAGAGCTGGGGGAGGAATCACTGCCCACAGGTGGCAACGCCTCGTGTCCGCCAAAGCGATGGAGGAGCCCAAAGCCCCTGCCTGCATGTGAGGCCCAGCTCTGCCACCACGAGCTGTGAGGTCCTCAGTGTGCTCACCTGGAAAATGGGTGCGCAGCCGGGCGCCTCGTGGGGCTGCGTGAGGACCAAACAAACCACCGCAGGGAAAGCTCTCAGAGCGGCGCTGGTGCAGAATAAACACTCGCCCGGTGCTGCTTTTGGTATTATGTTCTCATCATTAATAACAGAATCATCGTTAAGCCAGAGAAGCCAGCGGCAGCGGGAGAGTGGACCCAGCATGAAGAGTCAACAAGCCCGGCCCGTGTGGCTTGTTGTTGAGTGTCGACCTATGAACCAGGAGGTCAAGGTTCGATTTCCAATCAGGGCACCTGCCCGGGTTGCGGGCTCGATCCCCATGTGGGGCGTGCAGGAGGCAGCCGATCCATGATTCCCTCTCATCATTGGTGTCTCTCTCTCCCTCTCCCTTCCTCTCTGAAATCAATAAAAATGTATTTTTTTTAAAAAAGAGTCAAACGAGATGAGAAGCAAAGTCACAGGACCACTGACCACAGCGGAAAGAGGAGCGCTGTCTCTATCCCGAGGCCTCCCACTGCCCCGGGGCCAAACCCACGGGGGAGTGTTATACCCTCAGCTCAGCCCAACGCAGCTTCTCCTTTAATCTGAGCCCCTTTGACTGGCTTCTGTCCTGTGCCGAGCCGCACGGCCATGGGTGAGCCTGAGGGGGTGGGGGGTGAAGGATGAGAAAAGACAGACAAGAGAAGGAAGCTGGGGCTAGATGGGACGCTGTCCTCGCTGATGGAGAGCTAGCGACAGCGCCAGGCCTGTAGGCCGAGTCTTTATTTTATAGCCGATCCCACGAGGCAAAGCGAGGGCAGGTCAAGATGTTTACAACGTTCTCGCGGTTTCGAATCCACTCAATCACATGCACCTGATCCAGCTTTGTTTACTTGCTGCCCCTCCCGCTGCCCACGTCACTCAGCCACGTGGGCCCACAGGTTCCGACCATCAGGTCAAGCTCACAGCCAGAGCCTTTGGCTGTAATGGTGCTGGAACCATCACGTGGCTTTGCCACGAGAGGACCTGCCCTCCCATCAGTCCCAGGCTGGAACCTGTCCAAACTCGGTAGCCGCTCCCCACACAGTCCCTTGTCCTCAAGCAAGCTTAGCGGGAGCCTGGGGTCTGCAGAGCCCTGTGCCGGCCAGACTGGAGGCACAGCCCGTCCAGCCTCAGCGCTGCCCGGGCATCGCGGCCACGTGTGCTGTCTGTCTTACTTCTGCAAAGTCAGCTCCACAGCAAGCGCCCTTCCGCGGCCCAGGCCAGCGCCCCTTCAGGTGTGGGACAGCCAGTCTTGCTACCGGGATGCCCAGGTCCAGGCCGTGCAGGACAGGGGGCCCCTGGCTCCCCTGGAGGAGCAGGCGGTGTTTTCCTCTGTGGGAGCAGCAGCGGGATTGCCCTGCGAATCCAGGGTTTCCAACGCTCTCCTCTCCGCGGATTCTATTCTTAGAACCTTGGCCGGGCCCCAGGCCTGTCACATTGTTTGTGTGGAATGAGGAAGTGCCGGCTTTTTCAGAATAACAAGCCGGTGTTTTCGAGTCACTGGGGGAAACTTTTCCCACAACCTAGGAGCGCGGAGCTCACTTCTTCCCAAGCACCAAGGACACAGGCGGCAGAGTGGGCCCCACTTCCTACCTCGCCTGGGGGTCTTGCTTCCCCAAGGCCCTCCTTCCGGCCCAGCCCCTGCCCCCCAGGTTGTCTTGCCTGTCATCTCACACGGCCCGGCTCTTCCCAAAGCGGTGCTGCTCACAGGGACCAGCCTCCCAGTGGCCAGACGGGGCTCTGGTGGCTGTGGTGGCTGTGGCTGCATCCAAAGGTGACCCTCCCACAAAGGAAGGCCTTTGTCACAGCAGAGCTGTTCGCTGGAATGGGCTGCAATGTCAGAGGAGAGGAACCCCCAGAGAAGGGGTTCAGAGGCGTGGAGCTGGGGAGCTGGGAGCAAACAACCACCACCTCCACCTGGCCGCACCTCCCAGCACAGTGCACCCCGCCCCCGGCCCACCACCCGCACCTCCCAGCAAGGTGCCCCCCTGCCTGTGGCCTGCACCTCCCAGCACGGTGCCCCCCGCTGCCTGCACCTCCCAGCACGGTGCACCCCCCACCCCGGCCCACCACCCGCACCTCCCAGCACGGTACCCTCCCACCCCCTGCCCGCACCTCCCAGCTCCCACACCTCCAACCAAGGACTCCTGCGGGGTTTTGTTTTCCATTTTGTGAGGCCCCCCGCCCCCCATATTCCACCAATAAGTTATATCTGGTGGAAGTTTTTCACTGTTTTGTTTTGTTTGCAACCAAAGAAGCACAAACCTGCGCACACAGTTCCCGTGCACCTGATTCGCATGCACCGGTGGGTTCAGGTTTGTGTCCATCCCACTGTCTCTCTGGGCTCTTTGTGGTTTTTTACTTTTTAAATATATTTTTATTGATGTCAGAGAGGAAGGAAGAGGGAAAGAGAGATAGAAGCATCAATGATGGGAGAGAATCATGGATGAGCTGCCTCCTGCACGCCCCTCCTAGGGATCGAGCCCACGACCTGGGCTTGTGCCCTGACTGGGAATCGAACCCTGACCTCCTGGTTCATAGGTCGATGCTCCATCACTGAGCTACCCGGTCGGTAAAAAGACACATACCCTCGCACCCCTCGCTCTGCCCCTGGGGACCCCTAACTGATGGAGACAATGGTGAACTCGCCCCAAATGGACCTGCTGGATTCCTTCCCACTTTTCTTTTTTTTTAAATATATTTCACCGACTTTCCACAGAGAGGAAGGGAGAGAGACAGAGAGCCAGAAACATCGATGAGAGAGAAACATCGATCAGCCTCCTCCTGCACATCCCCCACCGGGGATGTGCCCGCAACCCAGGCACACGCCCCCGACCGGAATCGAACCTGGGACCCTTCAGTCCGCAGGCCGGCGCTCTATCCACTGAGCCAAACCAGCCTCGGCTCCTTCCCACTTTTCACTCCGGGCTTTGCTCCCGTCTAAATCTATCGACGACACGGTCCATGTTCAAATCCCTCGGCGTCTACAGGCACGAGATGAGTCAGTGAGGAAGGTGTTCAGCGCCTGCCGATCGCTGGCCTGGGACCCGTCGAGGCTCCGATTCACTAAATACTAGAAAGTCGTCCGCGACCCCGAGTTTCTTGGGTTGTTTTCAAGCCCGGGCTCCGCGGTGCCAAGGCCAGCGGCGCTTCCGGAGCCGCATTCCAGGGCTTCCTGCAAAGGTGGGAAAAGGCGGCGCAGGCCCCATGTAAGGAAGAGAGGTATGCGCCAGAGGGGAAGCCGCGAAGGAAGCGGGCCGAGTCCCAAAATAAAAGGCAGGAATCGGCCACTAAAAATAGCGGGGAAGTGCCCGTCTGCACCCCCCCCCCACCGCGCCCTCCCCTCCCCCCCGGCAGGCCCCGCCCGGCGGCATTGTGCTGTGTCCAGCGCAGGCTCAGGGTGCTGCAGACTGAAATAGAACACTTGTTTGTCCTGTAAGAACGGTCATCTCTGTGGTGGGCGCGGGGAGGTGACAGACGATGCTCACTGGCTGTCACTCGTCACTCGGCCCCTCTCACGGCAGCCTCAGCCCGGTCCAGGAGCCAGGGGCGCTCGCCGGTGCCCTTAAGAATTCGTCTTACTGGGACACGTTCAAGGCTCCCATGGTCCAGCCTGGCGGCACATGACGGACACCTGAAATACCAAAAGCGTGAGGTTGCCCACGTGGTACCACCTCCGTTGTCTGCCGTCATTGGAAAGCTGAGCATACGTACATCAGACTCAGGGACAACACAAGATGTCAAACACAGAACATGGGCCAAGGCCCTTCCACTCCGCACGGGAGCCGCCGCCCACCTGGCACAGGGGATGCCCGGAGTCACTGCCCAGCGAGCGTCGTGGGAGCGCATCCCGGCTCCACCGACACAGGCTCGCGGGTCCTGCCCTGGGACCTGAGGGCAGCAAAGGGTCTTGCACACGGGAGCTCCGCGTGAGCACAGAGCCGTCACAGGCACGTGTGGCTCCCTGTCTCCTTGAGCTGCTGTTCAGGATCACAGCCCTTGGGCTTCTGGTAACGTTCTGACCGCGCTGTGCAGCCCGGGCCGCAGGGTCCCTCCCACCGCTCAGTCGGCGGCCAGATCGTTATGCCGATGACCCTTTCCCTTCAGAGAAATGGGATGACTGAGTTTCAGAGAATGAACCTCACCCTGGGAACCGCCGACGTGGAGGTCACCCCGACGTATTTAATAATCACTTCCACGCTGTGCATTCCTGTTTTCTCAAGACACAACAAACACAGGAAATGTTTGCCAACTCCCCAGGTGTCAGGAAATGCCTTAAAACCCTGGTGGCCAGCCACTGGGCGTCCACCTAGGAGCCAGGGGGTCATGGTTCCATTCCCGGTCAGGGTACATGCCTGGGTTGCGGGCTCGATCCCCAGTGTGGGGCGTGCAGGAGGCGGCCGATCCATGATTCTCTCTCATCATGGATGTTTCTCTTTCTCTCTCTCCCTCTCCCTTCCTCTCTGAAATCAATAAACATATATTTTTTAAAAATCCAACGCCCTGGTGGCCTGGCCGCCCGCTCGGGCAGCCACACCTGTGCAGGAGCAGAGGTCACTGCATTGTAAGGCGTGAGCTTAGATGCAGGCACCGTCCTCCCTCCCTTCCGAGGACTCCCTGGGACCAAGCATTTGTTCCAGAAGAGGCGCCACGCAGGCTCCAGGCCTGGCAGCCTGCCTGGGGGTTATAAGGAAACCACAATTCCCTACGTTTACTTGGTTTGAAACCCTATTTCGATATCTACCAAAGTGCCAAGATGACAAAGGCCATCTCAGAACGACGGAAATACAGGGTTCTGTTCCTACGTCATTATGTTTCAACTTAAATGCTCAAAAATGGAGGGGGCTTTATTCTTTTTCCCAATTGTCACACTAACTGAAGTTTTCAAGAACTAGCTAAAAATATAAAGAACAAGATAAGCACCAATATGAATATCTCTATATTTATATATTTTTTCCCAAAAGAAGATTATTCAGAGGGCATTGCAGCAGGCTTTTCCACCCCCCATACAGTGGAGACACTCAGGCAGCCTCCACGTGACCGTCTGCTGAAATCACGGCGCGTCTCCGTCCCCGTGGTAACCCCTGCCTCCGGATGTCCCTGGGGATGCGCGAGGAGCCCCCTGGGGTGCACCTGCATGGCCAGCAGCTGCAGTAGCAGCTCACTGTTCAGTGACCAGCCATGCAAAGAGGCAATTGTTGTTTCCATGGGCACGAAGGTGAATATTTGGGGGGAAACCCAATTAAGGTGTCACTTTAGAAAACAGCTGTTCTCCAACTGGGGGGAAGGGAGTCATGTAAATCGAGGTGTCTGCACCTTGATGGTGGGGGAGGGAGGATGTCCCCAATGCCTGAGGGAGCAGAGCTCCCCTTCTCTGCTACCCTGGACAACCTACTTGTCCACTTTACTGACTCGATCGTATGCTCACAGTGTTTAGTCATTCATGTCCCAGGAGGCAGGACAAGCAGCCGTCAGAGGGACTGGGAGCTGGCAGGTGAAAGACCCCTTAGTAGCTGCTGTTCTGTGGGAGACAGAAGGCCTGTCACCTGTTTCATCCTTCCATCCATCCATCCCTCTGCCCATCCATCCATCTGTCCATCCGTCCATCTGTCCATCCACCCATCCCTCTTCTCATCCATCCGTCCATCCACCCATCCATCAATCCGTCCATCTATCCATCTGTCCATCAATCCATCTGTCCATCCATCCATCTCTCCATCCATCCCTCTTCTCATCCATCCATCTATCCATCCATCCATCCCTCTGCCCATCCATCCATCCATCCTCTTCCCATCCATCCATCCATCTATCCATCCATCCATCTGTCCGTCCATCTGTCTGTCTATCCATCTATCCATCCATCCCTCTTCTCATCCATCCATCCATCCGTCTGTCCATCTGTCCGTCCATCCATCTATCCATCCATCCATCCATCCCTCTTCCCATCTGTCCATCCATCCATCCATCTGTCCAACTGTCTGTCCACCCATCTATCCATCCATCCATCCCTCTTCTCATTCATCCCTTTACCTACCTATCTACCCATTTACCCTTCCTCTCATGCATTCACCCATTCATTGCAGAAGTATTTATTACATGGAATATATGCCAACTTGCTTTCTCTTCAGTATCAGTGAGGTTGGGCCTCGTTGGAGACCACTGACCTTGGCATTTTCTTTTGCTTCTCTGGTGTTTCCCAGATTGGTCCATGGGGTTTAGGAAAAAAATTTCAGAACTACTGTTTACATTTATTTTGTATGGCTTTTAAAAGTTCCTAGCTTGAGTGTTTTATGATGAGCACTAGAGGCCCGGTGCACGAAATTCATGCAAGGAGCTCAGCCCTCACAGCCTCAGTGGCTGCCTCAGTCCTCGCAGCCCCAGCTTCGTCTGGAAAGTCGTCTGGAAGGATGTCCAGAAGGTCGTTCGGCTGTCTGGTCTAATTAGCATATTATGCTTTCATTATTATAGATATTGTATTAAGACTATGCTGTGTATCTAGTTTAAAATCACATGCTCAAAAAGATTGCCATCAAAGCATGCAGAATCCAAACATGTGGAGACCACTGCTGTGAAGAATAGTGGGAAGACTGCAGAGCCGTTCAGGACGGACAGACACCAGCACTCGGAGGGAAGGGCACAGGGTCCCCAGGCATGAAGCTGGGCAGCTGGAGACGCCTCGGCCCCTGAGAGCAGGTGAGCCTGCCTTGGTTTGACTTTACTGCCCAAGGTCTCACGGGGGGTGGGTGCCGTGCAGGGGGCAGAAGCCAACCCCGCCTTGTCTAGCTCCTGACCCATGTCCCCGCCACCCCTCAGGGCACTGGGCTGAGGCCCAGGCCTCTGGCCACGGCAGCAGATCTTTCAGTGACCTCACTCCTTGAGAGCACATCCTGCAACGTCACTGCCCAGCCTGCAGGCCAAGACTCCCAGTGCTTTCCGTTCCTATTAGTGATAACACTACCTCTTGCATAAGTGTAACTGTCGCTCACTCACATCATTCTCGCACCTCAAGAAAAAGGAAAAAGAGCCCTGGCCTGTTGGGCTCAGTGGATAGAGCGTCGGCCTGCAGACCGAAGATTCCCAACCCAGGTTCGATTCCGGTCAAAGGCGTGTACCTCGGTTGCAGGCTCCTCCCCGGCCCGGCTCTGGTCGGGCGCGTGCAGGAGGCAACCAATCCATATGTCTCTCTCACGTCGATGTTTCTGTCTTTCCCTCTCTCTTCCACTGTCTAAAAATCAATGGGAAAAGTATCCTCAGGTGAGGATTTAAAGAAAACAAAACGGGGGGTGGGGGGATTAATTCAGGCAAACTGGATGCTTCCCCTAATACAGAAAAAAGTGTCTTCGTGCTGTATCAGTTCCCTGAAAGCGCATCCATCACTTGCCCACCAGGCTGAGGGGACCTCCGCGCTCCTCGCTGCGCAACCCTTGAGCCTCAACAGCGCCCGCCTGTCCTTTACGAGCACCGAGGGTCGCCTACCTCGGAGCGCCCCACTTCCCAGCACCGGCAGAGTCTCCTTGGCCTTTGTGTTCCCCTCTGTAGAATGGGCTCATACGTCGGGACATCACTGGTAGGAAGCTGTGAGGCACAAGCAGACAAAAAGTGGGAGGCAAAGAGGTAGATGTGCTGGTTTTGACCCCAGATCTTATCTGGAGCAGAAAATTCCGGTGAGCAACTCGCCCTTCAATGTGTAAGAAAGAGTTCTGGTTCATTGAACGAACCATTTAAATAGCTTCTAACGATTTAACAAAATCACAAATGGACTCAGAACAGCTGTCTTGCTTTTTTATTGAACAATCATAAACATGTCCCTTAAAAACAAATTCCAACAGCTTATTCCGTTTACATTCAAAGACCGTTCGATACACACACGCACAGCTTTGTTGGCAAACTTTGAGAATAAAACAGGTAAATACTGAAATAGTTCTTAAATAAGTCTTTCCTCCAGATAAAACACTTCTGCAAATATTTCCCCACCAACTCCGGCAAACTAGGCTTTACAGCTGGCATTCCCTGTGAAACTGGCTCCTTTCCAAACCTCCCTTAAAGCTATTTTCTACTTTAAGTTTAAAACTTGTCAGAGTCCCTGCACGTACTTTTAAATAAATTCTCTCTGTTGCTCATTTTGTGACATTTGATAAATCCAGTGACTCGATTTTCTAGGTTCCTATTATGCTTTCTCACTATAATATTACTATAATTATTAATAAAAATTTCCCATGCCTTGGATTGTTCTAAGCATTTTAAACAATATTAGGTTCATTTTCCCAAGAGGGTGATAAATATAGGTGTGGGGGGTGTCTCGTACTAACAACCGTGTCCAAAAACATATAAATATTTACCATCACACCTCCCCCAAGTGGGCCACATACTTCCCAGCCCCCTCGGTTCTGCCAGCGCGGGAGCCACCCGAGCCCGGGGAGCGCCCCGTCCGAGGCTGCCACGCCCACTCCACCCACTGCACGCCGCCCCGGCCCTCGGGAACTGTTCTGCTTTGGTTTTTTCCAAAAGTGAAAAGAAGCCCAATGACATTCTACGGAGACAGTGACAAGGAGGACCCGCCTGTCCTATCCCCCCACCCCCCACCCCCATCTTCTCGTGCTCCGAGCCCTTCCTCCATGCACGCCAGTGTGCATCCCAGAGTTCACGTGCGTCCGAGTGAGGGACGGGGCCGCGCTGTGACCTCGGCCACAGCTGTCTCCTCGGCTGGTCTGCCCGCGTGGCCTGGTGGCGTTCCGTCCTTCAGCACTACTCTACACGCGCATGTGACACGGCTGCATGCATTCGAATGTGTGGCAAAGGCTAAGGTTCCGGGCGCTGCAGGGTGTTAGTAGCCTGCTCTTACTTCTGGGCCCGCCCTGAGTCCTGCTTGGTCTCCAGAAGGTGCACGGCCTATGCTACAAGCGGAGGTTCCTAAGTGTCGGCTGGGGGTCGGATGCTCCTTCAGACAGTCTTTGCTGGGAGCGCCCGCGGGGTCAGCGGGGCTCTAACCACTTGGTGCCGGGAGAGCGGGCGGCATGCTGGCTCCGGAGGTCCTGCGTCACGGCGTTGCCGTCGCCAGACCCGGCGTCAGGCTCTGAAACGGGAGAAACGCACCGGGACCAGCCGTTAGGCCTCCAGGGTCAGGAGCGACACCCTGAGCACGTGCAGGGCTTCCCTGCCTGTGCCCTCCGCTCCCTGTGATCCGCGCCTCCCCCCGAGGGCACCCTGAGCTGCCTCTCTTCCCACCCGGCACCGAGACATCATCTCACAGTGCACTGCCCGCGCGTCTTTCCTCCTTCTTTGCTGTGTCACCTCACTCCGCCACCAGACCACCAGTGCCACGGCAAGGGCTGCGTTCTGCCTGTTGCCACACCAGTGCCTGGAGCACAGCAGGTGCTTAATGAACACGTGTGTGTCAGCAGGGCTGTGTGGACAGCGCTCTTGGCGAGATGCTCGCGCTCCTGGCCTGGAGGAGGAGGAGGCCCTTGGTGTGGTTCCAGGCGGACGGAAGGGCGAACGTCTATAAAGACAGGCCTCGCTCTCCTCTCCGGGAGAAAAGCGTGTCATGCTTAGAATGCGCTCGGATGGGGGTTTCCTGCTTCTGAGGGGAGCGAGGTGTTGGCAGCAGCAGCAGCGCACGCGCGAAGCGGGAGGCTGGAAGGTTCGTGCAGCTGGAGGTGCTGTGTGTGAGCCACGGACCAGCTCAGATGCTGCCACCCCCCCCCCGCACCCCAAAAAGTTTCTGTGAATTTCCAGAGGGAGGAGAGAAAGAGAGAGAGAGAGAGAGAGAGAGAGAGAGAGAGAGAGAGAGAGGAAGCCAGGAAGCTCGCTTGCCAAGGGTGTTATACCCAACAGGTAGGAAGTCGAGGTGACGACTTGGTGGAATGAGGAGGGCCTGACCCTCCGGGGGCCCCTGTGCGGGTGACCCTTGGAGCCCACACAGCCTGTGCAGAGGCGACGTGAAGCCCAGACAGGACCATGGCCCCAAACCCCCTCCTGGGAACCGCAGAGTGGGAACCCCCGAAATTCCCGTGAGGAAACGCACAGCTGCTTGTGGGCTCCGGGGCGCCCAGTCACAGGTGGTTAAGGGACCCCTTCTCGGCCCTGAGCTGCCTGAGGCCCCCGAGCTTACACGCTGGCCAGCTCCTTAGCTAATTCTGCAAGGAAACTCCTTGGCTCAGAACATGCTTCCTTCGTAAATGTCTCCTGAGAAGCTGGTAGCGGATTTGGGGAGAGAGTGTGTGACTGTAATGTCACTTCCATCCCGCAGAATGCTTCCGAGGCGCCTGTCTGTACAGCGGCCACGGTGTCCACGGTGTCACGAGGCTGCGGGCAGGAGCCTACACGCGCCCTGTGGGGGGGACACGCTGTGCGGGGCGGATACAGGTGGGCTCCGGGAGGGGCCCCTCGTCGGCATCCCCCACGCCCATCCCTGACCACGGAGGCTCCCGAGGGGTTCGTTTCTCTCGGTGGGAAAGCTTAGGTGCGACCTTACACAATGCAGAGGGGTGTGATGCTGTGTCCTCGGTTCTCTGGCCTCTGGTTTTCAGAAAGCAAATAGATAAACAGCGCAAGCGCTCGGCAGCGAGCCGCACACAGCGGGTGCAAGGGACGGAGAACGTGAGGAACGGGGCGGGGGGGGGAGGGCTGGGCCTGGGGTTTTATTGGGGGCTGGGAACAATGTCCTGGGACCATCTCTAGGTGGTGGCCACTCGGCGTCGTGAAAACACCAAATGCCCCGGAACTCGTCACTTTAAAACGGTTAATGTACGTGATGTGAACACCACCTCAACACACACAAATGCAGGTCTTAATTTCCTTTTTGCTTTTCAAGGACCATGGGGACAATTCACAAGTAGCTGAAACGTTAATAATGATCTAAATTTCCACATCAAATAGTCACACCGTTACTCAGCAAATAGGTTAAGAAGGGTTTTTATTTTAAACTAATATTTAAGGGCATAGCCATACTTACAATAGTCATTCGCGTAAAAGCTCATTATTTCCCCTTAATCGTAAGGCGCTGAATTGCACCCACGTGTAAGGAGGGGGAGCTGGGAAACAGCCCATTTGCCAGCGATTTCTAATCTTAATTCATTTGAGTTGCAAAGGGCCGGGAAAAAAACCCTAAATAAAGTGGCTTTGGATTGTCAAGTATTGAAATACAAGGGGTGGGGGGTGTGGTTTACTGATACTACTTCTGTGGCTACATGTCATTTTAAATGAGCTACTTTCCATCGAAGCTGGACTGGACCGGACATTTATTCAACAAGAAAGCCAAGCTGGGCGGGGCGCGCAGACCAGGCTGTGTTCCCACGACCCGGTAAGAGACACCGTGGGCTGGCGAGCGGCCTGTGAGGACTGCCTCGGCCCCGCGCCGAGGGTCAGAGATGATCTCCAAGTTCCAGCCACAGACGCCTCTCTGCTCCTCTCCGAGGCCACAGAAAACACGCTCGGCAAACTGCAAGCCACATGCGGCTCTTTGGCCCCTTGAGTGTGGCTCTTCCACAAAATACTGACTTTTGCGCATGAGCCACAAAGTTTCAATCGCACTGTACGTGCACGCCCGCACGAGGTATTTTGTGGTATTTTGTGGAAGAGCCACACTCAAGGGGCCAAAGAGCCGCATGTGGCTCGCGAGCCGCAGTTTGCCAACCACGGGTAGCACGTCCATCAGACAGGCACTGAAGAGTTTAAAGAACTTTCTTGTCTTCGTTGGTTTTTCTTTTTATTACAGGTGTGTTTTGGGGTTTGTTTTTTTTGGGGGGTGTAATTGATCTTGTTTATCCTCCATAAAAGCTGGGTAAACTTTATGAGAAATTATATAATCTTCTAAATTATTAATAAGATCTTTTTTTAAAAAAAACAGCAGGAGCACCCCACTCCCCCTCGGTTACTCGGACCCTCAGTGCAACGCCCGCCCGCGTCCGGGGCCCCAGGCTCACCTGCGCGGGGAGCGCCTCTGTTGGGGAACCTGGCGGCCGCCTGTTGGAGGAAGAGGTGCTGCAGACACCGGCCGGTCACCCTGTCGCACACTCCCAGCGGACAGCGGCAGGTCTCCCTGCAGTCCATCCCGAAGGTGCCGAAGGGGCAGTCTGCGGGCAGAGAGCAGGTTAGGGGCTCCCGCACCGCCCGCCCCACGCCTGCGGGCACCGCCTGGGAGCCAAGCAAACCACGGGAGTCGGGGCTGCCGGGTAAAAGCCCGTCCTCGGAAGCAGACTTGGGACGCCGAAACTGCCAGTTACAGATGTGGGAGCCAGTGAGCAAAATCAACCACCCAACAAAGCAGACCCAGACTCCGAGAAGCAGAACAGCCTGCAGCTGTGGGGAGGGCGCTGAGGGGGAGAGAGCGAAGGGAGTCAGCGAAAAGCTACCCAAAGCTCCACAGGCAACAACGGGCAGAGGAACGGGCGAGGGGGAGGGCGAGGGGGGTGAATGGTGATGGTGGGGGATGAGACGTGGGTGATGAACACACAGCACAATGTACAGACAATGGGTTGTAGAACTGCACGTTGGGAACTGGACACTGTCATGAACAATGCCACCCAATAAACAGACCCATAAGCAAACGTGAAACCCCGGACTGCGGGCGGAGAGGGCGCCGCGGGCGCTGGCCCTGCATGGGGCTGAGCGGGGGACGCTGCTCGGAGCCAGTGCTGTGGGCCAGCCCTGGTGCTGCCCCTTCGGGCAGTGGGCAGGTTGGCCCAGTGACCCTGCGGCAGCTCCGTGGGGACAGCTGGGCGGCACGGGCACCCGCTCCTGGGCAGCTGGAAAGAGGGGGTGCTCTTGAACCCTGTGCGCACAGACAGTTTAGTCTCAATGTGCAGGGAAGGGTCTCTGAGCAGCGGGGCCCGAGGGGGACGTCCCACTCCGTGAGGCGCTCAGTCCTGTCATGCTGTCCTGTCCACGCGGCAGGACCACAGACCTAACCGCTGGCGCCAGGCAGCGGCTCCAGGAAACCCCCCGCCAGCTGAGAGTGACTCCCGGCCAAGGGGCACATGGGAATCAGCTCATCGCCTGCTGAGCCCCGAGAGCGCTCTGAGCCCCGGGGTTCCCCCCTTCGCCGGTAGCTACAGGCTGAGGAGAGGCCACGCTCCCGTGTGAAAGGCGTGTGGCTCTGACGGGACAAAGGCCCCAGCACAGCCACGTGTGACAGGCAGGGCCTGCCTCCTGGCGCGAGGACCCCTGGTCACCGCACACCCACCGAGCAGAGACTGACGGGGAGGCTGCGCCCCCAGGAGGGGCAGGGAGGTGTCAGGATGGATCTGGGGGAGATGCAGGTGGGAGAGGCAGGGCTCGCACAGCCCGTCAGGTGCGGGGACCCTGCTGCAAGCCGGGCGCCGAGAGCCCTCCAGGGGGCGCTGAGACGCCACCCAGGGAAGCACCGCTGGGCTTGGGGTCTCCGGTGACGCCGGGAACTGAAACCTGAGCCACAGCCCCGTGCGTCTGTGCAGCCGGGTGCAGAGGTCCTGGGTGTTCAACAGACATGTGTCGGCAGCTACCTGTTACCTGGCAACACAGCGCCAAACACACGGATGTTCAGAAAGCATCTGACAGGCCGTTGTGCGTGCAGTGTCCATTAGCTTTGATGAGCCATTTCCCTCCCCCCACCCCCGTCTCTCTAAGATGCACCGCGTCCACAGCGACTCGGTCACTCGGGGGCACAAGAGCGCTGGAGGCCGGGTGCCTGGCAGCCTGAGTCCCTGCCTGTCTAAGGGCGCGTCTACACCGTCTGCACAGGAAGCTGCTGCCAGGAGAAAGGCGGGCGCCGTCTGCCGCCCCCCCCCCCCCCGCCACGCCCGGGCAGGGCTGCTCGCCGCCCGAGCTTCCTGCGGTGAGGATTGTCTGTGGCTGAGAAAAGATGTCCTCGCCCGTCTACCTTTCACCTAAACTAAACCCCCAAACAAAATGCTCCCGACAGTCCGAGCGTGTCTCCTAGCCTATAGCATGTTTGACGGATTAAACGGGGATTCGTTTGTAAAGTATTTGTCCTCGAGGTAGGAGAATGAATGACTCAGTCCTGATGCCTAGTTATCCGTCGTAAAAGCACACAATTGTACCAAATACATAAAATGTCAGCGTCACCAGCACATTTCCCCGTCCCCTTAGTAACGTTAAAGGCTCCCTCGTGTTATAACACTGATGTCCGGGCGACAGCATCTGGTGCGTCTTAATAAGAGCTCTTAATGGTGAGAACACGAGGGACCCGTAGGTCATTCTTCCGAATCTCAACATGTTAGACATTTTAAGCCATAACCACGACGTTTGAGGAGAATTCTGCAAATGCTTGGCCCCGTCCTTAGCTGCCGTGGAAACCTGACCACTTACTGTCAGACTGTGAGGCTGTCAGCCTCGTCCTCACAGAAGCCCGCCTTCTCTTTCCCGGGGTTATTTCTGCTTGTTTTACTCCACCTGCTCTTTTCCCAGACGACCGGAGCCCCTAACCGGGTGGAAGGAGGGTGCTCCCCGCTTCGGGCCCCTCCCCCGAGGGGAGCTGTGCTGTCAGGGGAGGAAGCCCCCTGGCTCACAGGGCGCATCGGGGTCGTCGGAAACACTCATCTTGAGAGATGCCCTCCGTCCCGGGACCTTTCAGAATCACAGAATCCCTAAAGCAGGGCCAGGCAGCCCTCCCCGAGGCACCCATGCCACCCGCAGTCACTGCCGGCAGGAGAGCGAGCACCCAGCACCCAGCACCCGGCGCCCAGAGAGGTGACCTGCCGGCTCCCGAGGGTCCCACCAAGAAGGCAGCACCGTCTTCCGCTCCCTCCCCCTGTGACACACCTGCTGGCCTGTCCCTCGCCCACCTGTCCCCTCGGGTCCTCGGGCGGAGAGGCCCTCACCTCCCAGCTGGCTTCACCCCGTGCGCCCCAGGCGGGGAGCAGCCAGGGACCCCCTTTACCTTTGCAGATGCCGTACTCGTCGCCAAACGCATCCTCCTCGCTGTAGAACTGGCACCTCAGCCCCGGGCCGCACTTGGCGCCATCCATGCCCACGACGGTGCGGTAGCAGGTGTGCCCGCGCTCGGCCGCGCAGACGCGGCAGCAGCCGCAGTCGTCCAGCACCGTCCTGGGGCAGCGCCGGCCGCTGGCGCACGGGGCGTCGCAGCGCTGCGGGCAGTCCACCGCGTACCGGCTGCTCCCGGCCGGGGGCACAGGCACCAGGGGTGCGGGGACCAGGGGCACGGGGACCAGGAGTGTGGCCAGCAGCAGCAGGCAGGCCCGCATGCTTCCCGCCGGCTGGGCTCCTCCTCCTTGTGGGGTCCTGGATGGCGCCCGGGGGAGTCAAGCCGAGCCAAGCCCGTGCCCACGGGCTGGTTTTAGGTGCGCTGGTCGCCCCCGGCCTCCAGCAGGTCCCCTCCGGCAGCGGCCGCTCCGTCCCTGCCAGGCTGTCCTTGCGGTTTGTAAACCCAGGATGAAGCCGGGTCAGCTCGCCGCTGCCATCCAGGAATTGAAAAGCCTTCGCTGATGTCATCTATTATGTTTAGACGGTTGTTTTGCATGAGGAGTGAAAACCCCGCTCACTTCCGTCTCCGGGGCTCAAGGACGCCTGCAGGGGGGACCGAGCCGCCCGGCCTCCTCAGCGCAGGGCTGTCTGGCCGCTCCTTCCAGGAGGAAACGCACGCGTGGTGTTTCCCCACAGCCAACAGCCAGGAGGTCACTAGGGAAGAGAAAGGGTTACACTGCCTTTCAGTACTCCGAGCGGGAAACATCTTGAAAGGGATGTTTTCAAAGACCCCCCCTCCCCACCCTCTCCTCTGACGCTTCTCTAAGGCAGTTCTCACCGCACACGTCTGGGTTTGTCGCCGGTGTAGCTGGATTTCTAGAAAGAGGGGGCGTTGCAGCCGGGAATGTCCCTTAAGATCAGCGCAGAGAGCGCGGAGGAGTGAGACCCCGCTGGGCCGGCCCGCGCTGTCACTCTGGAAAACCTTAGCAGCTGCCGCCGGGACCGCAGCCCCGCGGGAGGGCTCATCCATCACTGCCCTCCTGGCCAATGGCCGAGCCCATCCGAGCCCTTCCCGCACCTCCTGGCATCCTCGGAGCCTCAGAAAAACCACCAAGCAGGCAGCCGGCCCAGGGAAACAGCCGAGCCAGCAGGAACCGGCCCCTGCGGCCGGAGAGGCGAGTGTCGGGGAAAACATTACCCACCCCCCCCAAGCAAGGTCTCCCGCCCGCCCCAGGCCCAGGGCCTGGTCCGCGGCAGGGGGGGGTGGGGGGGGCCTCTTAGGATACTGCTCAGCGAGGTTCGTGGGCAGAAAAGGAAGGTTGAAGAGGAGAGAGGAGACTGCTAGCCCAGCCACATGTGGGTTCCAAGAACTGCACCCCACACACCCCTGTCGGAATAGAAATGCCCCCACTGGCGGTTAGTGACTGTGCAACCCCATGAGTTGGTGGCTTGGTGGTCACGGGCTCGCTGTGGGGGACACAGGCTCCCCCTCTGCAGAGAGTCATGCGTCAGGCTGGTTGCTCCGCAGCGTCCTCGTCCCCTAGAAGGGACGTCGTGAGCAGGGAAAGTGCGGTTTCAGGAGGACAGGGGACGGGATCGGGCCGCAGGGAGCCGAGTTCCTCCGCCTGACACATGAAGCCACGCGTTTCGGCTTCCAGATCTCCCAGACGGTCCGTGACCATCCGAATCCAAATGGCCTGCCTGCATCTCCCCAGAAGCAAACACGTGCTTAGCAGGTGGCACACTGCTTTGTTGCTTCTGATCGTGGGCACAGGGGGTACAGGAGGCACGGGGGTACCTGGGGTACAGGGGGTACCAGAGGTACAGGGGTACAGGGCATACAGGAGGTACAGGGGGCACAGGGGGCACAGGGGGTACAGGGGGTACCGGGGTACAGGGGGTATAGGAGGTACAGGGGGTGCAGGGGTTACAGGGGGCACAGGGGGTACCAGGATACAGGGGGCACAGGGGGTACAGGGGGTACCAGAGGTACAGGGGGTACAGGAGGTACAGGAGGTACAGGGGTACCAGAGGTATAGGGGGTACAGGGGGCACAGGGGGTACAAGGGACACAGGGGGTACAGGGGGCACAGGGGGTACAGGGGTACCAGAGGTACAGGGGGTACAGGAGGTATAGGGGGTACAGGGACACAGGGGGTACAGGGGGTAGGTTTCCCGTGAAGCCAGGGGTGCCGCTCCCTGGCCCCCTGAGCCAGGCAGGCAGGAGTGCCCCCAGTGGGTGTGTGCTTCCTCCTGTCGTGGGTGAGCCTGGTTGGCATGTCGGTGGCTGGGACTGACCCACAGACAGTGGCTGTGAGCATCGGCCATGACCATCACCTGTGAGCTGCCGTGCAGGGGCTGAGCCCACGGAGCAGGCTGACCCCAGTGGGGCCCGGGGCCCTCTGAGACCGCCCTTAGGGGGTGCTGCCTGTGGGGCTGACCAGGGGTGCTCTGCTGTGGTCTTGAACGGGCCACCAGGGGTGCTGGTTCTGAAGACTCTAGGGGGCTCCAGTGCTGGCTCAGGGCTGCCTGTCAGGAGCTGCAAAGTGATCCATGGCTGGTGGCTGCCTGTGCGGGACCCGGATGGAGCTCAGAGACCACAGTGGAGCGAGCCTCGGAGCAGCGTGCCCGGCTCAGAACCCGGGTGACCGGGGCCCCTGCTCCGTGACGAAGGCCTGGCCTCGGCATGCGGCTCAGAAGGGTCCGAGGTGAACGTGGGGTCATTTAGGAACATTTTACCTAATTTAGTGAATTTCTATTCCCCTTCCTATGAATGCTCAAAAGTTCTAAGTTATAGAAACCGATAGCCCAATAACCCTAAGAGAGTGCTGTCAATAGAATAAGTAAAGATGCTAGTGATTTAGAACTATTACATCAGAGTTCAGTGATGAGAATTATTTTTCCTCCTTAATGATGTATATGATAATGGCACAAACTACACTGATAGCATGTTAGAGTCAAAGAAACGCAGGCGCTGCCTAAAGAAATAGAGCTGCTTTTGTTTGTTTGTTTGTTTGTTTGTTAAGCCTCACCCAAAGGTATTTTTCCCCCATTGATTTTTAGAGAGAGTTGGAAGGAAGGGGTAGAGACAGAGAGAAACGTCGATGTGAGAGAGACGTACGGATTGGTTGCCTCCTGCGCATGCCCCGACCTGGGCCAGGATCAAGCCTACAACCGAGGTGCGTGCCCTTGACCGGAATCAAACCCCCCCCAACCCTTCAGTCCATGGCCAGTGCTCTAACCGCTGAGCAGCCCGGCCAGGGCAGACCTGCTTTTATTTTTGTTGACTCATCATCGACAGTTTGCTAAGTGGGACCAGGGGTGGCTAGCCAGTCCTTCGTTTGCTCCGAGAACTTTCCAGGATGAAATCGAAGGCTTCCCTCTGCAGGCTGCCTGCCACCACCCAACCCACCTGACTAGAGGTGTTTAGGGTGAGATGTCTCAGACCTGTAGAGCCTGAGTGTATATCCACAGCCAGCTCCAAGGCGCGCGCACGCGCGCACACACGTGCACACACATGCGCACACGCATGCACATACACCCCCAGCTTACAGTCCTGACGCTGGACCGTGAGCTGTGCACACACCACCCCTCCAGACAACACGCTGAGCCTGTCTCCTGTGTAAATATATCTAGGAAGTACTCGCTAAATCAAACACCAAACAGTGCCCCCAGGAATGAAAGGAATCCAACCTGCTGGCTTCCGGTATTCAAAGTGTCCTCAGCACGGGAAATAGAAACGCCAGCCTTCACGCGGCCGGCCTCGACGAGGGGTCTACAGTTATTACAAGTGGATCGTCTGATGAGGGTGGGCCCAGGCTGCTCCGTAAGTATCAATGCCTCGTGTTACCGACGTAGAAGAACGGGACTCAAGCAGGGCGTGAATGAGCCCAACACCCACCCGCACCCGGACAAGGGCCCACGCTGAGCCCAGGAGAAGGGAGGCCGTCTGATCCACCCGGGTGTCCGCTGGCTGCTCTGAAGGGACGAGAGGAACCGCCGAGTAAAGCTATTTGACAGAGGATGACACGGGGGGAATGTTTGCCAGGATGACCTCGCCCAAACGCTGTGAGGGCTGCACCCTGCCCGCCAACCGTGCACAGTGAGCCTCCGAAACCACGCACCTGCCATCGCAAAGCCACGCCCACCGGGGCAGGAAGACACGCCTCTCAGAGGTAGGTGCACCGTGAGAGCCTCCCTGTCCAGTCACGGGAGTCCAGGCCTTCACCTCGAAGACGGCCTTTCTTCTTGCACGGCCCCTCCCGGCAGCCAGTGAGCAGGTCATCCGGGACCTTCGCACCTGGAAAGGGGAGGGGGGAAGTGATGGATGAGCCCCAGACTGCCCCCTACCCCCCACTACACTGGCGCCCCGAGTGTAGAGCTAGGAAAAGTCGGACTTAAGAAGCGGCTCCGGGAAAGGTATTCATTCGACGGCCAAAGTTGTTCATTCAACAGCCAAAGACACCAGAGGGAAGAAATGTTTGATCAGCTGGAATGTTATCAGTTAACTTTTTAAAAAGTGTTATCTTTTAAAGCTTGCCTTGGAGTAGTTATACAACGTGAGTATTGACAGTTCAGTAACTTACTAAATATTTCTCGTCATAGAGAATCAACACGGACCAGACTGTAGGCCAGCGGGGCTGCCATTGATCACAACCGTGGCCTCGGTCTGCGTCTGCTCGTCTGCCCACTGGCTCACCTCCTTTCTTCACCCTCCAGGCTGAATGCCAGGGGCTGGGTGATGCCCCCAGGCCGAGTCATCCCTGGCCAGCGTGCACCATGCACCCCTGGCTCCGTTCTTCAGCCGGGGCCTCTGACTCCCGGCGCAGGGACCACTCGTGGTCACTGACACGGTCCTCACGGTGCTCGGCTCCGGCCTGCACAGCTGAGGCTCCAGGTGGCCTGTGCTCCCAGGAGAAATAAGCCAACTTCCTTAGAGGCAGCCTCGCCACCCAGCCCTACAGGGACAGTGATGGCTCCCAGCCCCTCCCACCCGCCCACCCACAAGAAGGGCTCCGATGAGGCCTCCTGGCCCAGGTCTCGGGGGCCTGGTCAGGGGAGAGCTCTCTCACCTCCCCCCCGAGCCCCCAACCCCCCACTCTCATCCCCACACCCCCCCCCCACTCCACCCACCCCCTCCCCCGATTCTACATTCAAGGCCAGCAGCAGCCTGTGCTGCATCAAAGCCGTCAGTCAGCAGGGGAATCATCAGATCAGTTTCCTTTCTGCCTGCGCCTCCCGCCCACCCCTCTGCCACCCTCTCCGCTGCCTCTGGCCCCGGCTTTAACCGATTCCTCTGGCCACCTCTGCACACACGTGAGGGAGAAATCCATGAGCCTCCACACCTCCCGTGTGGCAGCTCACACACTCCTGGCAGCCGTCAGGGGGACTGGGGCTCGTCAGTTACCCAACAAAATGCAAAACGAAACATCAATCTAAGAGCCAGGCCGGCCGCTCGGAGCGGGCGGTGCTCTCGGGTGTGATGCCCCGAACAAGGAGTACGCTCTACCCGAACCAGCCCCTCCCGTGCCCATCCCTGAGAGCTCCGCTTAGAGACCCCCCTCTGGACCTTAGCTTCTTATCATCTAATTGGCATGAGCGTCCACTGTAAAGAGCAACCCCCTTCCATGTCCCCAAGCCATGCGCATCCTGGGTGCTTGCTTCGCAGGCGAGGACGGCAGAAAGGCGGGAAGAGTGAGGGTGACATGGACGGGGTTTCCCCGTCCGCTTCACCTGCTTCAGAATTTGGTCTTGAACTGCCTGGTGGTTCAGGGTGGTTTTGTTCCAGCAAATCAGAAAGCACGGGGAGAACCAACAGACACAGTGAAACTGCATTTTGTTTATTAAGGGAGAAGGGGCAGAAGTGGGCTCTGGAACATGTTCCTTCCTGTTGACACATGCTCCGAGAATGCCTGGAGGAAACCCTGAATTAAAGTGCGGACTGACTCAGCCATCGGCCTCAGTCGCCGCCGACGATGAGCCAGGGTCGCTGCCTTGAATGCGAGGGCAAAGGAAAGGAGCTTCCCAACACGGAGATGTCGTTGGTGGAAACAATGAAAGCCTTAAATTAGAACCTGTTTTATGTTGTTTTGATGTTATCGCTGTGAATTCCCTTGGAGGCATTTGCTCACCGTGGCTCTGTCCTATCCCCGGCTCCTGGTACTTATTACTGGTGCACAGAGTTGGGGGGTAGGGGGAGCAGTGACATTTCAAATACAGAATGAGCCGCCGTGAACGTTCCCCCACGAATCTCCTTTCTCACACAGTGACATTCGAACCTTCCTCCTCGAGTGTCAGGAGAGGGAGCACGCGGGCCACGCGGCATGACATCTTGACTAAACGCGATACTTGGCACCACCCCCATCCATCCCTTTACTCGCTTAGCAAATCCTTGGGGTGCCGGGCACTGTGGGGAGCTGAGCAGGAGAGTCCCTCATAAACCCACACCCGCCCGTTCCACCTGCTAACAGGGCCCCTGTTGCGTTCACGTCTCTGTTCCTCGTTGAAAACCGTCAAACCCAGCGTGGAGGCGTGTCCGGGCCGGCCCCCGGGGCAGCCTCGCTGGGATCGGCCTCCGGAAGGTGCGTGAGCGTGGTGGTCTGTTTATCAGCATCCGCTAGGCCTGTGCTCTTAGGGTGTCACCTTATACTCCACAAGATGCACAAAAATGTGAAATGTGCTTTGTTTTTTACGCTATAATCACCAAGATTGCTTATTTATAGGCTAGGTTCCTAAGAAGGAAATTTAGCCAAATTATTGTTTTGATGACGCTTACATTGATTTGTTCACCATCACGCCTACTTATTATTCTTATCTTTGTGACCGATCTGTAAGGGCCCTTCAGATACTAAAGACGTCTTTTGGGGGAAGTGTTTTTCAATGCAAAGGACAAACATTTCATCACATGTCTTTGGCTATTGCCTGCGGGGTTCGTGCCTTATAGAAGTCAGAGTTTCATAGATGCTAATGTATGGGATGGTTTATGCCTTCCTCTCCCAAACATTATTTTCAATTTACGGTTTTATGTAGTGTTTATAGAGATTTCATATTTTCATAGAAAACCTTTGATCCACCTTGAATTTATTTGTGAATTAAAAAAAAATAGGATAGGGATTCCGGAATCAGTTGGTTTGTGGGGGGTGGGGGGGGTGAGAGAGAGGGAGACAGATATTTTATCAGTCATCAGCCTTTGGAAAAATCGTTTCTATCCTACTTAGAGCTGTGTCACAATTCCAGCATGAATTCACTGTAGATGAGACACTGAGAAATGCTGAATCGGTTGATGTATTGAGTTCCGGCTTTGCCATGGCTCTCACTGCTTCCTGCACTAAACAACCTGAGTAGCCACCCCCTTTGAAACACCTACTATTTTGCTTCTGGGACTTGGCTGTACGAGGACATTCTGATTCGTTTAAACAATGGAATTGCTTTCGAGATGATTCCATCTCACAGATCTGTTCCTGTTGTAAAAAGACGATGTGTTTGGTTGGCCTGGGACACACCCCGGCATCAGAGATGCTCACACATAAACGCAGCATTCCATCCCCAGGCCTCCAGCTCGACGGGTGGTTCCTCTGCAGCATTTCGTTCCCTCCCCCACCCCCTGCACCTTCCTGCTGGGCCCTATCGCTGGATCCCCTCCCGCCCCCCCTCTCGTCCC
>JAWPEG010000005.1:1130119-1160370 GCA_035771395.1 Myotis vivesi | reverse complement strand
GCCTGGGCCGGGCCTCCATGCTGGGTCAGTGAGGGCAGAGCCAGTGACAGCTCTGCCTGCCTCTGCAATGCTGGAGATGGGGGTGGGCAGCTGCAGGCGGTTCAATGCCCATCACAGCCTTCATTCAGGCCGGGTCCTCTGTCCCCCGAATCCCAGCCCGGTGACCTCTCTACCCTCTCTGCTCCCCTGGGGGCGAGGGGTCATCTGTTGCTTCTGCTCCCTGTGTTTGTCAGGTTTGCCCGAGGCCAGTCTTCCCACGTGGTTCTGGGCGCTCACTCTCTCTCAAAGGATGAGGTCTCCAAGCAAACATTTGGGGTCACGAAGCTCATTCCGTTCTCGGGATTCACCTCGGACCCCGAGTCGCATGACATCATGCTGGTGAAGGTACGTGGTGGGCCTCCTGCCTTCTCCGGGTCCCGATACAACTGATCCCGTTGTTAACCCTCCACCCGGGAGCATGGCGTCAGCACACCCAGAGGATCTGCGGCAACCGACGTGGTCTGCGGAGCCCGTGCACAGCACACGCTGCCCTAAAGAAACGGGAACCTATCGCCAACGCACCAGGGCCGGCTCCCCAGAGACAGAGCAGCCTGGTGCCCGCAGGCGAGGAAGGAGCCGCCCGCAGGCCGGTCCTCACTGACAGCCTCCTCCAGGTGCCCTGACCGTGAGCGAGTGAGAATCACCAATCGCTCATCTCACAGAGCCAGCCAGGGCCTTCAGGGAGCGAAGTGAGTCACGCGTGGCCTAGGCCTCCTTCGTCTGGCCCACACATAGGCTAGATCGTGCTCCAGGGCCCCGCCGCCCAGCTCACCCAGGCATGGCCGGGTGCTATCCCCAGAGAACCATCAGTGGACCGGAGGCCAGCCCGCTGAGCCTGGGCTGGGCCAGCCTCGCCAGAACCCTCCCCCCCCCCCCAACCTCCCGAGCATCGGAGCTCTGGGGGCACGGCCACCAACGCAGACATCTGGGAGGGGCGACCCAGACAGGACCACACACCCGCCCGGTGCTAGCAGACTCCCACTGCGGACGGTGATGTTCCTTCTCCCTCCTGTTCCTGTCCGGCAGCTTCACGCGCCCGCGAAGCTCAGCAAGCAGGTCCAGCTGCTCCAGCCGCGCCCCCAGGACGACCTCAGAGCGGGAACGAAATGCCAGGTCACCGGCTGGGGCACCACCGACCCAGACGTTCTGAGCCCCTCGGACACCCTGCGCGAAGTCACCGTGACGGTCATCAGCCGCAAGCTCTGCAACAGCCCGAGTTACTACAACCGCCAGCCCATCATCACGAAAGGCCTGGTGTGCGCCGGCAACGCCAAGGGCCAGAAGGACTCCTGCCAGGTGAGAGCCGCCCCTGGGAGGGCCTGGGCCGGCACTGTGCCCCTCGGAGGCGAGTTCTGCTCGCCGGCACCAAGCCGAGGGCACGGAGAGCACAGAGCCTCCGTCCCCGCACAGCACCCTCGGCCTTGTCCCTCTTCCGTGTGAACGAATCCTAAGGACACCCCCACGCGGGATGTGTGCTCCCCCGTGTGTGTGCCTCAGGACACTAGGCCTCACCTGGTGTCTCTCCCGGCGTCCTCGGGGTCTCCATCCCTGGGAAGCATCCCAGCTCGGAGGTCACTAGCGGGTTAGAGGACACCTCTCCTAGCACAGGCCCCTCACATTGGAGAAGAGAGGTCTCACCGCGCTCACGTGCAGAAGCCACACTGTAGTGCGTTTCTGGAATCATCTGAACGACTCGCCAAATGGCACAGCGGTCACACGTTTCCAATCTTGTTTCCTGGGGGGAGTTAAGAAATAGGCGTGCACGGTGGCAGGTGACAGTTCGGTGGCACACTGCTCACATTATACTTTACATACGTGTGGTTACGGGACGGAGGCTGTGATGACTCCAAGATCATGTGTGTGTGGCGCCCCAAGACCCCCATTGCCCCAACCCAGCAATTTTCAACTCCCTTCACCCCACGGCACACACAGGCTAATGACTAAATTCTGGCCCACACCAAAGAAAGATTTTATTTTTCTGATCTGACAAAAAAGATAGGTGTAATTTTGATTCATTCACAGCACCGACGGCTATTGTTGTCGTTTCTTATTTGGTGACCGACCTCGGGGGTAGGAGGCCAGTGCCCGGGTCAGGAGTCAGGTGTCGTGTGTTGTAAGCATTCTCACAGCACACCTGTTGCCACGGCACACGGCTGCAAGACCGCTGTCCTAAGCACGTGTTCGCAGCAACCAGAGCGCCATGGGCCGCAGGCGGCGGGGGCGGGGCAGCAGGCCGAGGCAGCCTGCGCCTGTCACTTGCCTTGACAGATCTGAGGGACAGGTTCTGTTGTCAGAGCGAGCCTCGAGCATCAGCCCCCTGAGCAAGTCCTCCCTGCGTGCTGTGCATGCACAGAGCCTTCTGTTCAGCCATCGGAGGCGGGAAACCAGGACAGAAGCCAGAGCCCTGCCCAGCACAGGCACGACACCCTCCTCCCAGCAGCTTGGTTTCAGGCCCGGGGCACCACAGGGACACTCAGTTAAAAAACCCCTTTCCTGTCAGTGAGCATTTCAAACTCTACGCCCGCCCATTCCTTGATGAATAAGGTTCAACAGCCACTGATTACCAACAGATGTAGACAGGGACATGGACAGACAGACAGACAGAACCGTGGGCCTGGACAGAGACACAGACACTCGCGCCCTGCATGGGTGAGGGGGTGTCTTCGGGACCCAGAGAACCCTGATGAGTCAGCCACCGTCTGCAGCAGGGGGCGATGGAGAGCCTCTCACCCGAGTGTGTCCCTTCCCCGGCAGGGCGATTCCGGGGGCCCCCTGGTCTGCGGAGGCGCCTTCTCCGGCCTGGTCTCTGGGGGCCTTAAGTGCGGCGACGCCAAGAAACCCGGGGTCTACACCCTCCTCACCCGGAAGGTCCAGGCCTGGATCCGACGCAAGCTCCCCCGCCCTCCTGCGGAATGAGGCTGTGCTTCGTGCCTCGGGCTGCCTGATGCTTGTTTCTGTGTCTGTTTTTACCCCAGAATATGCTCTACAGGCCAACTTGATCGTCCGATGTCGCTGGATGTGGTTAATGTGGGGCTCGGGGAGGGCCCCCGGCCCCTTAGGACTGCCTTGGCTATGGAACCGAGTCCTTTGTCCCAGGTCTCGCTGCTGTGTGCCTACGCTGCTGGTTTCAGTCTGAATAAAGGGAAGACGCCGCTCTGCTTGTCTGTCATGGGAACAAGCCCAGCCAATGACATGTCCCTGTAGCCCGGTCCCCACAGGGCAAAGGTGAGGGAACAGGGCAGCTCTGCCCCCGACCAGGCCTGCGCTGCAGGGCCCTGAGCTGGGCTCTCAGAGTGAGAGTGAATCCCAACACGCCAGGCGGGGAAGGGAGGACGATCAGAGTCGATACGGGTGTCGAGAGTGGGGCTCACCCCATATTTACTCATACCCTCTTCCAAATGGGACTTAGAGCAAAGAACAAAAACATCTGCCGTTAAACGAAATAGGAAACTTAAAATACCTTTTCCTCAGAACCTGACCCAGCAATTCCGCTCCTGGGTATTTATCTAAAGAATATGAAAGCACGGCCTCAAAAAGATCTGTGCACCCAAGTTCATTGCAGGGTTAGTTAACAGCCAAGACACGGGACAGCATGTGTGTCCATCGCTGGATTCATGGGTGAAGAAATTGTGATGGACACACACACACACACACACACACACACAAGGAATATTATTCAGGCATAAAACAATGAAATGGTGCCATTTGCAACAGCAGGAGTGGACCTCGAGGGCATTATGCTAAGTGAGATGAGCCAGACAGGAAAAGGTGACTCTCTCACAATCTCTCTCCTATGTGGAATCTTAAATAAATAAAACAAAAGAGACCAGCTCATTGGTACAGAGATCAGATTGGTGGTTGGCAGAGGTGGTGGGTGAAGAGCAGACCCCAGGGCCTGACTTTTTTTTTTTTTAACATATTTTTATTGATGTCAGAGAGGAAGGGAGAGGGAGGGAGAGAAACATCAGTGATGAGAGAGAATCACTGATCGGCTGCCTCCTGCACGCCCCCCACTGGGGATGGAGCCTGCAACCCGGGCCTGTGCCCTGACCGGGAATCGAACCCTGACCTCCTGGGTCCTAGGTGGACGCTCACCCACTGAGTCACCGGCCGGGCCGGAGCCTGACCTTCTCAGGAAGGTCTCAGCCACGGAGACCGGCTCTCGGTGCGCGAGGCCCTCCTCTGCCTGAGCTCTCAGTGTGGGACGCGGCACGCGTGACGAGGGAGAGGGAGGAGAGGGCGAAGGCTCAGCCTCTGCGGAGGCCTCCAGTGTTTCGGGATTCCCACCTGGAAGCCATCGCATGCGGCCCTGAGGTCCAGGCCACACGCGTCCTGACTGGTCAGCCCCACTTCACGCGGCCACACGGCTTCCTGTTGACAGACGTGAGCTTCTTGGGTTGTTTGCTGAGTCATATCAGCCCCTCTAGCCTGACAGCCCCGCCCCGTCGCCTCTCATCCTCCCCCCGCGAAGGGGTGCTGCTGGCTTCCTGGGCTGAGCCATCGGCCGGGCCCGCGGGAGGCAGCGCACGTGCAGACGGAGCTGGAGCTGGTCCTGAGGCCAGAAGGGGAGAGTTAAATCCCTGAGTCGGAGCAGAGTCACAGGACCCACCGGAAGGGCAGTGAGGGCCCAGGCCCCGAGGTTGGCTGCATCTGCTGCGAACAGCTCTGAGGTCCGGGTCAGAGAGGGGGTTCAGCCGTGGGTGCGGGGAAAGGAGGCGCCAGGGGTAACGATCAACAGGAGCGGCGGGAGGGGAGGCGCGCCCTCACCTGCCCGGGTCCTCGCTCCTCGCCTGGGCCTGGGCCTGGGCCTGGGAGCGCTGAGCACTGGGCTCGGCTGATCTTGTTCTGCTCCCGCTCACCAAGCGCTTCTGGGAGTGGCTGCTCCCTGCGCCAGATCAACGGCTTTGCTTTTCTACGTCTATTACTTTCAGACTCGCGCTGGGGCCGTTTGAATTTCCCTGAGACGGAAATGCACTTTTGGCATGCCAAAAACATCAGCTCTCCTATCGGTGACGGTCGAACCCAGGACCCTGGACAGTTACCTGCCCACAGAGTGCTGACCCCGGGGGCTTCACGGCAGGTGGGCCGCCCGCCTGTCCACTAGGGAGGACCCCGCACCCCTGCCCTCCAGGCATGGGATGTGCCGTATTTGCAGCGTCTGTGCAGACATACTCCCGTCAGCACCGATGAGCCAGTAGCTCCAGGGCATGTGAAGGTGGTTGGGCTGAGCTGGCTGTCCACTCCGTAGCGAGGACTAGGGCATACTACTCAGCAGCCACCATCTCTCCTCCTGGCAAACAGAGCTCACCTTTCCCGGGCGCCACCGATGTGCCAGCTCAGCGACAGTGTTAGGCTCCCTCCCGGGAACGTGGCCGAGGAGGTGACGTGGATCACCGATGGGGGCTCCCAGGAGGTTCCTTTAAAGAGGACTGATCCAGCAGGAAGGAGTGGCCTTCCTCTGCCTCTTTCTGCTGCCTGGGCTGCAGATGTGATGGCTGGAGCTCCAGCAACCCCACTGGAGCCATGAGGCAGACACGAGCAGGGCCAGGTGTTAGTGAGGGTGAAGCCGCAAGGAGCCCTGCCGTCCCGTGCTCACCGGGGCTCCTTACATCAAAGAGAACACACACATACGTGTGATCCACTGTCATGTGGCGTTTTTGTTACACGGGCCCCTCACCCCATCAGAACCCTGACTTCCCGTCCCTAATGTATGTTCCAAACTATGGCAAGCCTATGTCTTCACGTCCCTCTGCCCCAGTCCTCCAAAATCCCCATGGCTTTAGCTTCCCACCTCACCCTGTGGAGCTAAGAGCTGATCCAGAAAAGGAACGTCTAAATGTCACCAGTCCATCATTTCCCCCCCGCGGCTCCGATCGCGTGGAGAAGACGCCTGGCTCGCTCGCTCGCTCACTCGCTCGAGGAGAGGTTTCTGTCTTCACCACACACCGCTGTCCCTCTTACAGAAACTCCCTCGGCACTCTGTCGTTGGTAACGCTAGTCTCTCCTTCTGAGTATATTTTGTAAGTTGATCTTGTAAAGCTGCTTTGTGCAGAGCTCCATGAAAATAATGTTCTCTGGCGTTTGAGGTTATTACTTGTTTTATTATTTCACAATCGTTTAAAATAATATCGCAGTTTTCCCATCCAGACGACGAACACAGCTCCACCGGAAGGCGGTTGGACATGGTAATGCCCTGGATGGGAGCAGTGTTGTCGAAAGCAAAGCAGGCCCCCTGACCACCCACAGTGCAAAGAGTGACGGGGTCAACAGCCGATCCAGATGGGCCCCGGCATGCTCAGTGCTGAGCACTCAGAGAGATCCCCTCATTCATTCATTCACTCACTCACTCATTCAGTCAATCAGTCCATCAATCAATCAACAAACACTATTGAGCACCGGGCCCTGTGCTGGTCACGGGAGACACCAAGAAGAAAAGACGCAGTTCGGGCCCTGCAGGAACTCAGAGTCTGGGGAGCAAACACGGACCGGCTAATAAACAACTATACTCTGCCCCCGAAATTGTTATAAAGGCGGCCTGTACCAAACCATCAGAACGGAGACCTGCACAAACAATGACACTATGACCCAAACGCTGTTACATGAGGACAGAAAGCTCCTTCCAGGTGAGGCGTCCGGATTCCTGCCGGGCCGCTTGCGGGGCCCCTGGCCCGTCCCGATGGGCCTGCTCCTCCGGTGGGCGGGCCACCATGTCCCCAGGGAGAGAGAGCTGGGCCCCAGGTTTGCACCTGCATCTCTGACCAGAGAGAGGAGGAGGACAGCAATCGCTGGAGCGCAGCGCGTCCACGTGGCTGCCCACGTGCCCCCGGGAGGACTTGGCTGCCACCACGACCCCCTCCACAGAGACACCGAGACGGGCAACGTGGGCGGCCGACCCCTCGGAGGAACCGCCCGCTTCTCCCAGCGAGAGATGGCACAGCCCGACCCAGGCATCGAGCCTTCATCTGCCCTTTTTAGCAGCTTTGGGGACCAGGGGCCAGAAGAATTTGGGAACCCCAACTTGACATGGGAGTTCTAGGATATCCTCACCCCAAAATTGGCCTCCCTGCAGCTATCATTCTCTTAATCATTAAAAAAAGAAAAAAAGGAACCCAGCTAAACAGCATTTAAACTGAAGTGGCCCCTCCCTGTCTTGCTGAGCAGGGACAGCACCCAAAAATGCCACACCACCTGCTCAGGCTGCAAGCTGCACATGCTGAGCTGTGCTCTATTACACGGGCCCAGGTTCTATTGCACAGGTCTGAGCCCTATTACACAGGCCTGGGCTCTATTACACAGGTCTGAGCCCTATTACACGGGTCTGCGCTCTATTACATGGTCTAAGCTCTATTACACAGGCCTGGGCTCTAATGCACAGGCCTGAGCTCTATTACACAGGTCCAAGCTCTATTGCACGGGTCTGAGCCCTATTACACAGGCCTGGGCTTTATTGCACAGGTCTGCGCCCTATTACACGAGTCTGAGCCCTATTACATGGGTCTGCGCTCTATTACACGGGTCTGAGCTCTATTACACAGGCCTGAGCCCTATTACACGGGTCCAAGCTCTATTACACGGGTCTGGGCTCTATTACACGGGTCTACGCTCTATTGCACGGGCCTGCGTTTTCTTTCCAGCTCTCTGACCTTGACATCCAGGTTGTTTAAAGCATTAGGCCTCAGATGAACTGTCTGAGTCTTAATCAGGAAAAATATATTTCAAAAACGTTTTAGATAGAGATGACGCGCTTGCAGAAATCTCACTAGAATGTACTCTGCAGCACTCACTGCACGTTAGCCCCACGTGTGCTGGTCACTGCTGCACATGGGACCAAAGAAACAAGCCAACGTCCCCTCCACCAGATGCGGGGGGGGCGGGGGGGGGGGCGGCGGCTCTGAATCTGGAAACTGGTGAAAAACGGGCTTGGAGCCCACCTCTCCCAGGGCCGTGCCCGGGCCCCTCTGCCTGTGGGCGTCGGGTCTTCATCCGCCGCAGGGATCTGGACCGGACGAGCCATGGTCCTGATGGCCCGAGAGACCCGGACCGGAGGCGTCTGCTACGCTGCGGGAGGCAGCTCTTCTGTTCCTCATTTCTGAGCCAGGAACGCAGCCCCGGGAGACGTGCCTCCAGTCAAACGCCGCATCACGCCCGACCACAGCCACAGACGCTGCCGGGGACCAGTGTCAGCGACCAAAGGGGAGCAGCAGAGCCCAGCGAGCAAGTCGGCAGCCGCATCGGCCCCCACTCCGGGCTCAGCTTCACAGGCTTGGCAGCCCCGTTTTTCTGACATGATGGGAGCTGACGGAAAAGCATCTCAGCGGAGCCACTTTCCTCCTGTAATAATGTTTGTTGGTGTCTAAGGGAGCGGGCCCAGACGGCCGGTCCTGAATGCGGTCCCAACGAGGGTCAGTGAGCTCCGGAGGGAGCCTGTATCACAGACCGCCGCCTCTGCGATGACGCTCTTACCGTGGAATGTCCAAATGCCTGCAAACACAGAGAACATGCTACAGTGCGTCTCCACGCACCATCACCGGCTCCACAATGTTCCGCTCATGGCCAACCTGTCTCCTTGCTTCCCCTCTCGTCCCCACCTGGCTCCGGACTGTCGTGAACTAACCCTCACATCACGTCCACTCCCCTGTCAGTGCTTCCACTCGTGTCTCTAAGAGACAAGGACTCTTTAAAAGCATAACCATCCCTGTGTTTTTTAAAAATATTTTCAATTAAATGCATTTTTAAAAACTATATATTTTTATTGATTTCAGAGAGGAAGGGAGAGGGAGAGGGAGAGAGAGAGAAACATCCATGATGAGAGAGAATCATGGATCGGCTGCCTCCTGCACGCCCCACACTGGGTGGGGATGGAGCCTGCAACCCAGGCATGTGCCCTGACCAGGAATCGAACCCTGACCTCCTGGGTCATAGGTCGATGCTCACCACTGAGCCACGCCGGCCAGGCCAGTTAGTGCATTTTTAGGTTAACATGACTCTTTAATATCAAACGATATCCCGTCAACGCTCAGGTTTCTCCAATTGCCTAGTTTTTAAACGAGGACGCCTCCAAATCAGGGTCCACACCGTCCGCACACTGACACGGACGGGCATGCCTCTCAGATCGCTGCCCCCGCGTCTCCGCCATGACGGTGCTGTGAGGTCGCTGCCGAGGGAACTGGGCAGCCTCCCAGAGCGCGGTCAGGCTGTGGCCTCATCACCCGCCGGCCAGCATGTTCCTCTCTTCACCGTCTCCTCGGGCTGGTGGCGAGAACCTGGGGCCCGATGGGCTTGGGGCACCGGGGCCGGGGGTGGCTGCATTCCGCCAGGGACACGGACCCGGCTCCTGCGATGCTGGCGGCGCTCCGTCCTGCCGGTCCGTCCGCTCCCTGCGCGCTGCGGACCAGCCATGGCGTCCGGGCCTTTCCCGTGGACACAGCCAGGAAAGGCGTTCACTGCTGGTTTCTCTGTTGGTTGGTTGGTGCGGGGACTTCCTCCTGGCAGGACCCTTGTTACCTCATTCCCGCATCCGTACCCCCTCTTCTCAGGCTGGAATCCCACTTCCAACGACACAGGATAAGCACCCCTTTTCTTCTTCACCAGATACACACGTCCTGCCTCCAGCGACGACCCAGCCCTGCCACCAGCCCTGAGATGGCTGGACCGGCGTCAGGTGTGGGGCCGGCTTCTCGCTGTTTGGGGGTGTGTTCCTTTGGGGTAATTTCCACTAGAAATTTAGAGGCGAGCGCCTGTGTTTCGGTCACAAGTATGTTTGTGTGCCTGCAGCCAGCGTGAGGCACAGTTGGGCTTATTTGATTCTTTGTTGCTTCCAATGCTTAGGGGTTTGTGTTTTACACTGGATTTTGTTCTGCAGTGTGGACGGAAGGGGCCACGTGCTGACCTAACTCAGGGGAGGCCTGGGTGGAGGCCTTGCAAACTCAGAGGCCTACAGTGACCACAGGGGAGGGTCTGAAATGAAAACCTTTAATTAAAAAGCAGTCTGTGGTGGGTAGTCATGTCCGAGGCCAGTATCTTCCCTGACAGAGATCAACTTCGATCTTTGCTGAGCCTGTTGTCTTTTTGCATCTACGATAACATACCTGAGGAAGGTCAGGGTAACGTGTAACTTCCCTTTATCCGGACCCCTCAGGGCACCAGGGCGGAGACCAAAGTCCCACATTGTTAGTATCTTGTTAATTGTTGACTGCCAACTACCTGTACCCACTTCTGTAGAAGAATTCTGTGTCCATCATTTTACTTTTTATCCACCCCCAGAGGTCCCCCCCTTGCTTTCTCCTTCCTCCCTAATCTCCCACCAGTGGAGTTCATGGGACCCACTCACACCCCCTCCTTTGACTGTAAAACAAGGTGAGAAACCTCTATTCTCCGGGGCACTATCCCAATACACTCAGGTTCTGCCTCCCAGCAACTGTCAAAGATTTGGCTCAAATAATCTCACAAAAAATTCTTCCAGGTGGAATGTTTTTTACGTTAACAACAGTTAGGTTGGTGGGGACTCGGCAAGTTAATAAATTTTAGCTTTGGATCTACAGTCACTGATCTAAGGCTGGGTGACTGATGCGCAGAAGCGATTGTGCCAAGAACTGGAAGGTAGGACTGGACTCGCCCTGACTCCAGGGGACCCACCAGCCGTCGGACTCCTGTGCCCTGGAGGCCTGCGGGCGGCGGCGGGTCTGAGCCATGAGCTCCAGGGGGGCCTGTCCCAGCCCAGGATGCAGGTCAAGGACCACCTGCCAGCAGGTGAGGGAGGCTCAGAGTCCTGGACTGCAGGCTTCACCTGATTAACCTCCTCCTCCTGACCCCACCCCCTCACCTCCCCCTCCTGATCCCACCCCCTCACCTCCTCCTCCTGACCCCACCCCCTCACCTCCCCCTCCTGACCCCACCCCCTCACCTCCCCCTCCTGACCCCAAACCCTCATCTCCTCCTCCTGACCCCACCCCCTCACCTATGCTTTCCTTCACCTTATCAAAAGGGCCGGCTTGAGATGGAGGTAAGATGGACTTTTAGGGCATGTAACCCGCTGGGCATCAGAATAAAGCGCCATTAGATTCAGTCCTCGTCTCTGCCTATTGGTTCTGGTAGTGACGGGCAGCGTGAACACCTGCTTTTTCTGGTTCAAAGGGAAACATTTATGTGGTTTCAAAGTCAAATCTATAACAAGAAATACTCTGAGAAGTGTAGGTTAGGCCTCAGTATTGTCCCCTTTCTTTCCAATGGTAACTATGTTTTCATTAAAATGTGTTTTAATTTACCCTTTGGTTTCCCTTATCTAATGTCATACCTTCATCCACCTTATTGCTTGAACACTATAGAGATAACCCATAGCGACATGCAGGGCGGTTCCTCACTTCCTCCACGCCTGCAGGCTGCACCCGTGCACGGTCGGCCCAGTCAGCACCCAGCCAGCCCTCTGCTGGTGGACATCCAGATTGTTTCTCTGCCTCATGATCCCAAATAACATGGACCAAACAGGGCCTCTTTTCCTGGTTGTTTTTTGCTAGTTGGTAAGAGCTGAGCAGAACCTGCTCTGGTAGATGCTCAATGTTTGCTAAGTAAGACCTCAACCATCACGTGTAAAGTCTAAAAACACACCGTTAATTATATGAATGAAAAGTGGGAAGTATTGGTGATGTCCGTGCAAATCCTATAGGTTAGTGCATATTATGTACTCAAAGATTCACTTCTATGTTCATGTACTGTGACTCTAAAAACTTCTCTAGCTGTTACATGATGAGGATGTTTTTTTAAAGATACATTCAGCCCTGGCTGGTTTGGCTCAGTGGCTAGAGCGTCAGCCTGGAGACTAAAGGGTCCTGGGCTTGATTCCTGGTCAAGGGCACATGCCTGGGTTGTGGGCTTGATCCCCAGTGGGGGGCGTGCAGGAGGCAGCCGATCAGTGATTCTCATCATTGATGTTTCTTTCTCTCCCTCCCTCTCCCTTCCTCTCTGAAATCAATAAAAATATATTTGGGAAAATATATAATAATTTACTTGTTCCTGAGAAGTCTGTGTTCCCTGCTGGACCGTGTCCCCTGCTGTGGCTGCCATGTTCTCAGTCCCTCAGCCCCACGGGGAACCCAGCCTGTGCTCGATCCTCACTTGGCGTTTGCAGAATAGATTAATAAAGCAG
Source organism: Myotis vivesi (assembly GCA_035771395.1). Lineage (NCBI taxonomy): Eukaryota > Metazoa > Chordata > Mammalia > Chiroptera > Vespertilionidae > Myotis > Myotis vivesi. Next base: position 1,148,189 of record JAWPEG010000005.1, on the reverse strand, counting down.
GGTTTCCATCCGAAACCCCTCCCTCAGGTGCAAACCAAAATGTTTCTGGGCAGCAAACCTGACTGTGACCTTCCCTTGGGCGGCTTCCTCCACCCCGACCCCGACCCCAACCCCGGTGGGGCGGCGAAGGCAACGGACACCCCTGGACTCGGGGGCTCGGGGGCTCCTGCCCTATGAGGAAGTTCAGCCCCTGCCACACCCCCCACACCACCACCCTGCCCTGAGTCCTGACCCTGAGGAAGAGCTCTGGGGGTATCTGTGGAAAGGCTTGTGGAGGCTTCTGAATCGCCTCCCCCCGAGCCTCCATGAATCCTGACAGAGTCCTCCCACCCCCTGGCTGAGACCACAGAACACACAGCCCAGGGGGTCAGCTGCTACTCAGGGGATGCTGGTCCCACCTGGGATGACTCGCTTCTGGGAGAACCCCTCCTCACCCATGCCGTGTCCGGGCTCCCTGCACCGCCTTCCTTCATGACGGTCACAAAGTGACCAGGAGGGAAGTCATGCTGGGCACAGGTCTGCGGGGGTGAATTTCACCAACGAGCCTCTCAGCGCAGAAGAAGACTCAGCCTGGGGAGCTGGGCCAGGCGCACACCCTCCCTGGCACCTGGTGGAGGCGCAGGCGAAACAGGGCAGCGCAGGTGGCACCGGCAGGAAGTGCACCACCCGGTCCTCCAGGCTCGGTAAGACCCCGGGAGCAAGCGCCGCCTCTGAGCTGCGACTTCCCCTTTTCTAACCCGCGGCTGGCCTGGGACAGCGCGGCCACTGGGACGTTCTGGGAGGGCGAGTCTGTATTGGTGCCCAGCGTGTGGCCACCCCCTCGCCCCCCCCCACCCCCCCCCTCACACACACACACACACACACGCCCCCTGAGCATCACAGGTGGCTATGGAAACCAGGGGCTGGACTTAAAGTTCAGTGAATTTACTTTTCATGTAAATCCTCCGTGTGGTTAGTGGCTACCATGTCAGCCAGCTCGGCTCCAGCACATGGTCTCTGACACCCGTCCAGCTTTGATGTTCTAGAACTCTCTAAATAGCCCTCCCACAGGCCCCCTCTAGGTACACACACACACACACACACACACACAGGGTCAAAGGCCTGATGTCAGCTGGCTTCCTCAGAATGAACAGCAGGTGTCCCCACCACCCTGAGAGAGACACCCCTGGTTGGCATTTTCTCAGAGCCCAGTGAGCAACCAGCCCTGGCCCCGGGCGCTGGGGGCTGTCCCTCGGCGCAGGCCCAGGGGTCAGCCATGTACAGAGCACCCCAAATGCCGGCCCAGGCTACTCCCCCAGGAGCAGAAATCAGGCTCCCCACAGGCCCCGGGCAGCTGCCCAGCCGGTCACTCAAATGGTCCTCCCCGTCCCCTGGCCCCGGGTCCCTCCCACTTCTCAGAGGTCCCCCACTTTGGCCAGGACTAAAACACAACCAAAGTGCAGGTCAGGATACACGTGCCCAAGACAGCCTTCTGCGGGTTCATTTACAGGCATCCCCAGCCTCCGAGGGCGCTCAGGTACCTTGTGTCTGACGATCCCAACCTCAGGGACAAGCTGCAGCTGCCAAGTAAAACAATGGACGGGAGCGGGCAGCCCCCTGGGTGGGGGGAGCGGGGAACTGGACTCAGATTCCCTGCTGTTCTCCACCCACTGCAAAGGGACTCCCTCATTTCAGGAAGCCAACTTCAGACACCACTCCTGCCCAGACTCCCTGTGACACAGGCATCACCCTTGCACAGACATTTGCACGGACATCCTTGCACGTGTTATGGGTTCACTTCAGTGAGACAGACCACCGACTGAGAATTTAAATTTAGGAGCCTTTATTAAGCTGGCCAGCGGCTACAGTTACAGCACCCCGCCAAAGCAGAGGCTGAACTGCAGCCCTGACTGCAAGAGTTGCAGCATTTTTATGTGCAAAAACCACAAAGTTACAAAACTTTAGTTCCCGACACAGTACAGCATCATTACAGTGACTACCTTCCTATCTATGTGTTCTAGGAACAGAGAGTACAGAGTGCCGGGAAGGGGCCATGAGACCATATCTCAAGGCCTGGCCTGATGTCAGTACCTTCCTATCTATGTGTTTTAGGAACAGACAGCACAGCGCGACCCATCTGGCCAAAGTGCCAGATATGCAGCCCAGCACACACGGACATTTGCACAGACACCCTTGCACGGACATTTGCACGGACACCCTTGCATGGACATTTGCACAGACACCCTTGCACAGACACCCTTGCATGGTGGTTCAGCGCACGGGCTCTGGAGCAGCTTGGATCTGGCTCCCAGGTGCACGACTCCCCATCTGTGTTCAGTTAGTCGTCGGTTCCCCAGGTATAAAGCCGAAGACTGAGGAAACTGCAAGAGACGCCACAGCGGTGGGCTTTGTGCCAATCTGCTGCTGTGTAAGAAGCCGTGCTCTCCTGCACTCGCTATGACGCTGCTTGTCTTTCCTCCTCACCACGGCCCTGCCCAGGGCCGTCTCTCCGCGTCTTAGCACAACGGCCTTGCCCTGGGTTTCCCAGCTGAGCTGGAATGCTTTATTGTAACTAAGACATCATAATGGAGCCTTTGCTTTATGCAGTCAGCTTACAGCACAGCGTACACTCTGTCACCCCACCCCCACCCATCCCATGCCCAGGGCACCCAAGACCCCACCCCGCGCCCTTCCCAGGTGTCAGTTAAGCAGATAAAGAGACCTCGGTCTCCACTGGCCCACACACACCTTCCTGAGCGGCGACTGCCTGCCATGACGCGGTCGGTGGATAAAGCGAGCACCGTACCCCACCCCCCACGCCCGCAGGAGTCCCGGCCCTGAGCTCTGCTCCCACAGCCTCAGATGTGGTTTCCAGCCGCTGCTCATCCCCTCAGTTAGATGTGGTATTGAACGCAGAGCTGGAGCCGCCCTCCAGCCCGACGCTGCCTTTTAAGTGGCTGGGCTCATGGCCACGGCCACTGCAGGGTCTGCATCGCTCTCTATGAACACGCTCAGTCAGTGCCCCTGTCCGTTCCTCCAGGTCACCCAAGCCGAACTATGTCAGCTCTCCCAGACTCGGCCCAAGGACACACAACTCAGTCAGCTCTCCCAGACCCAACCCAACAACACACGACTCAGTCAGCTCTCCCAGACTCGGCCCAGCAACACGCAACTCAGTCAGCTCTCCCAGACTCGGCCCAGCAACACGCAACTCAGTCAGCTCTCCCAGACTCGGCCCAATAACACGCTAATCAGTCAGCTCTCCCAGACTCCGCCCAACAACACACAACTCAGTCAGCTCTCCCAGACTCCGCCCAACAACACACAACTCAGTCAGCTCTCCCAGACCCGACCCAGCAACACACAACTCAGTCAGCTCTCCCAGACTCCACCCAACAACACACAACTCAGTCAGCTCTCCCAGACCCGACCCAGCAACACACAACTCAGTCAGCTCTCCCAGACCCGACCCAACAACACACAACTCAGTCAGCTCTCCCAGACTCGGCCCAGCAACACGCAACTCGGTCAGCTCTCCCAGACTCGGTCCAGCAACGTCCGACTCCAAATACAAACAGAATCCACACCTAACACACACTGAGGGGAATCCTGAAGGCCACTTACCATGTGGCTCATGTAACCAGCCACAGGCTCTTGCAGGGATGATGTGGGACATGGGTGACTAGCCATGCTCACCAATACCCCTCCCTGTAAATGGCCAGAACATATGACAAGTCACCCTCTGTCAAAGGTACAGGTAACACAGACAACACAGGAGAGCCACCAGGACGCTGTTTCTTAGTGTCAAGACACATAGGGAACACGCTCTGAGCCCCTAACCATCCATTGCCCGGCCCCCATCACCAGTTAATGATCAGATTCTGCCAGTTCAGCCCTTTGGAAGGTAGATGCGTAACGTCTTACATCGTTCTCCGAGGTGTATGCTGTGGCCCAGGAAGGGGCAAGGGTGCGTTGCCCAGGGGCCTGAGTCCCTGGCCTGCAGGGTGGACGGGAGGGGCGACCCTGAAGGCTGACCCCTGTGTTCTGGGACCCTCCTTGACTCTATCCGTCTCCCGCCCCACTGACTCTAAGGAAGACCCTAGCTTCCCCTTGGGCTGCACCTGACGCGGACTGTGATCTGCCTCAATGAGGGCTCCCTCCATCTCCTGCCTCGCCCCGAGCTCTCTCTCTCACTCTCTCACTCTCTCACGCTGAGGCCTCATGTGGCCTCGCCTTGTCTGGAGCTGCCGGGAGCACTGTCTTCTCTTGTCACCCACACTCCGCCCTCAGCCGCTTGTTGTCTGGAATTCACCTGGACCTGCAGCACCCCTCCCGCCAGCTCTGCCAGGTGAGCAAGCCCGTCTCTCCCCGGCACCCTGAGAGCCCAGCCTACTTGGCTGACCTGCCCCTTCAACTCTGAGGAGTTGAAGAAAAATCACGATGTTGCAGATCACCTACATTTTTTTGTTGTAAAGAATTAACATTCTTTCCCACCTCGGACGCCTGAGCAGACACCAGCGGCCTGCAGCCAGGGCTCTGCGCCAACTCCTGTCCTGACCCCAGGAACCACAGAGAAACGGCCCCAAGACGTGGCCACCAGGTCGCCACTAGCGTTGTCGGACGCAGAGGTTCCTCCTAAACGAAACCTACGCTCACCCAAGGCCCGGAAATGTCTCCCAAGGATGGAACCGAGAGCAGGGCCGGACGGGTTCTCGCAGGCCGTGCCCACTGCGGCTGTCACGTAATGGGCGAGCGGATGCGGGCCGTCCCGGGAGCTGTCCGCAGCGGCAGGAAGGGCGTGGTGTCCGGGCCAGCCCTGCAGACACAGACAAGTAAGAGCAGCCGGACGAGGGACAGGTGATTGTGTGGTTTCGCCTCGTGAGACGACCAGGACAGGCGCGTTCACAGACAGCGCGCGGCTGCGAGGTCACTGGGCTGGATGGTGGCGATGGTCGCACGACACCAACACTGTGAATGTGCCCGATGCCACTGAGTGGCACACGTAACATGGTCCAAATGGCAGGTTTTACGTGACACATATTTCTCCACAATGTTGAAAAATGAACACCAGTGATGTATCCAAAACCATTCGGTTGCACATTTTCAACCGTAGGCCTGGTCTCACTGATGTGGTTAAGAAAACAGAAATGAGCCGAGGGGGTGGGCGGTGCCAGTGGTCACAGCAGCCCAGAGGCTGGGAGCGGCCTGGTGGGCGGCCTGGGCCCAGAGCGCAGGGGGGCTGTGGACAGGATGCTCTGGCCTTCGTTACCTGGAAACCACCAAGAGGAGCCCTGGCCCGGCCCACACTTACGGGCCACATCACAGCCCGAGCCGTGCTGGGAACCTCGGAAAAGTCTCTTCCCATGGCCAAACCCTAAAGATCAAAGGGCCAGAGGGTGCAACCGCCCCCTCCCCACCCCTCCCCTCCGAATGTCCTTCCTCTTCCTCGCAGGAGGAAGCCAGGAGCCCCAGCCACACCCACCTCTAGGCCACCCTCCTCCCTGGCCCCATCTGTTGCGGAAACGCATGGTCGCCGGGTAAAGTGGTTTAAGCGCCTGATCCGTCCTGTCCCACCCCACAGCCCATCCCTGCAGACCAGACACGCACAGTTGCTTCCTGGTCAGAGCATCTGTGCCCCTGGGAGCCCGGACACGGGGGGCCACCGCCTGCAGCCTCTTTCTGCCCCACGGCAGGAGGCAGCCCACCTCACCCCCAAACATGACTTCCTGCCCATCGCCCCCAGTAAGCGCCCTCCTCAGGAAACACCCTGTGGGCCCGAACCTGCTCACACTGAGCAGCCCCCCCCCCCCCCGCTCCCCCCGCCGCCTTCCATGAGCACCCTCCTCACCCTCGTCCATCCAGCCTCCTCGGGGTGCAGCGTGACCCCTTCACTTATTTAGTTTTAGTCCTGGTTGTCAAAAGTATACATATGCCCCTTCCTCCCCCACTGACCTCTCCCTTCCCTGCCCGCCCTCCCGGCCTTCACCCTGTTGCCCGTGTGCAGGACAGAATCCTGGCCGCTCCTGCTCCACAGCCTCACTGGCTCCCAGGTCCACTCACCTCCGTGACCGCTGGGCGCGGGGTGCGGGGCGAAGGTCTCCATGTGCTCCCACCGCTCTTCCCTGGCCCTCACGTAGGGGCCCGCATCGGGCTTCCAGCCCCCGAGCTGCGGGATAACTTCACTGTTTAGGCCGCCGAGCTGGCGGTTGCTCCAGCCGCGATGGGAAAGGCCGGCCTAGGTCCTTGTTTGGGGCATTTCGATCCTTTCAGCTGTTCCTCGTTATGAACAAGAACGCAATGGAGCTCCTTAAAGCGAAACGTTCATGCATCTCCACGGCTTTTCAGAAACCATAGGCCTGACTTGCTGGGTCCAAGGTCATGCAGCGTGTAACAGCCAGCCCTCTGCTCTGCCTTCCAGAAAGCCAGTCGCGCTGGAAATGCCAACACGATAGAATCTGCGACGACAGGGGCTCCTTCTGGTTTCAACTCTAGCGATCCACCAGGCAGCCGGACACGAGTGGTCGCAGCTGTACTTCCATTGCTGATGGCATGCGCGTGTGTGTGTGTGCGTACGTGTGCGTGTGTGTGCATGTGCATGTGCGTGTGTGTGCGTGTGATCCCTTGGAGCTTCGGCCATGGCCGCGTCAGGTACCCCCTTCCCCACTGGATGCGTTTAGAGATGACGTTTCCAAACGGTTCTGGTGGATGGTGAGGTCTCAGCTGTTTCACATAAACGGGACTTAAGTGAGAAGGCCTGGTGGGGGGCAGCTGAGAGGCCTGTGCTCCTGCTGAGCCTGCTGAGCCCCCCCCCCCAAAGCCAACAAGGACAATGTGGGGCCCCGCTCCTCAGGTTCCGCGGGCAGAGCCACCTACGTCCGTACCTCTCTGCTGTGAACACACCCGTCCTAAGGGTCTCCAGCCCTTAGACATCCGTTTCAGGAGAAATTATATGGAAAAAAGCTTCCAAACCTCAGGGGAATGACCCGGGGGTGGGGTTGGGGCTGGGGGCTGCGGGACGGGGGGTTGGCCGCCTGCGGTCACTGCCCCCTCCCCGCGCGGAGCCCGTCAGAGTCCACCTGAACTTTGTGAATCTTTTTTAAGTAAAACAGCAAATGCCTATTTTAAGAACTAAGTTTGTATAAACTGTAAGGATTCTAGGTTTAAGTTAAATTGTAAATAAGCTAAAATATATTCAAGCATATCTTGATTTCAAATATTAAAAAATATAAATAAATAAAAGCGAGAAAGCTGTCCAAGGGAGAGAGCTTCCTATTTAATTTCTCGCTTTATCACGGGCTCCACGCCCCCCATTCACCTCAAAGGGAGGAGTGGCCGAGCCCAAGGGAAGTGACCTCAGCAGCAAAACCAGTGACCACACGTCGCTCAGATGACGTTTTCCTGTAACAAAGCCTCTGCCGCGGAGAAAGACCCACATCCTCCAGGGCCAGCTTCTACCACTAACGCGCGGCGCCAGGAAGCCCCGCTGCCTTACCCCTCGCGGCCCTGCCTTCCTCCCGTGCCTGGGGGTGAGCCACACGCCCAGAGCTTTCCAGGTTTGCTCACGAGGAAGCCGGGTGCTCACCCGTTAACACCGTGACGAAGGAGAGGGAGGCCCCAACTTCATTCCAACAGACTTCCCTGTTACCTCTGTCTCTGCTGTAAAAAGCTGCGTTGACTTTTCACGATGAAAATGTACCCGAGCGTCTATAGCAAAACACAGGGAGGCTGTGTACATGCAGGCAGGTCTACGGGGAAAACCTTTAAGCCAGTGGTTCTCAACCTTCCGGCCCTTTAAATACAGTTCCTCACACGGTTGTGGCCCAACCATAACAGTATTCTCGTGGCTCCTTCATCACTGTCGTGTCGCTACTGTTATGAGTCGTCATGTAAATATCTGATCTGCAGGAGGGTCTTAGGCGACCCCCGTGAAAGGGTCGTTTCACCGCCGAAGGGGTCGCGGCCCACAGGTTGAGAACCACTGCTTTAAGCGAGAGAGAGAGAGAGAGAGAGAGAGAGAGAGAGAGAGAGAGAGAGAGAGAGAGAAAAAAAACGGACAAGCCCTTTAACCTGTCAACTTGGCCTTCCCGTCACAGAAATACAGCCGAACAGTCATCGCGTCAGAAACATCTTCAAAGTTGCGGTTTGAGAAGGTGTCTGTGAGGAAACAACAGCATCCGGGTAAAATAACCCGATGAACGGGTAGAGACCAGCCTTTAATAAAACCTACAGTTAAGTGTCCGTATTCAACTCACTTGATCTCCCCCAGTATCCGTGTGACCAGCCCATTTTACATACGGGGACACGAAGGCCAGACAAGGAAGTTAACAGCTAGAAAGTAGCAGAGGCAGGATTTGAACCCGGCACTCATATTCTTAACCACACGCCATGGTGTCTCAGAGGCCCTGATGCCTCCGGAGCTGGGATTCTCACAGGGGGTCTGTGAGCGCCTCCGGGCCACGGGCAGGCATCCGAGATCTGCGCGCCTCCCACGCTGTCAGACGTGCATCTGTGCTGCTGTAGCCGAGACACTGATATTTCAAACATAAAAAGGTGGAGCCGCTGCTGTGGGAGACAGGGAGTCCCAGTGGAAGCCTAAGGCTCTCGGAGGACGTGGAACAGGCGGGAAGGCTGCTTCCTCACTCAGCCGGGCGTGACCTCGGGCGAGCTGATTGGGTGTGACGAGTGCTTTTCCTAACGGTGACCTGAAAGTCAGTGCCATTATCTCACGTGCCTGTCTCCGTGTGGGGGTAACAGCAGCCCCCGCCCTCGGGGCCAGGGTCTATGGCGAACCTATGACACGCGTGTCAACTCATTTTTTTGGTTGATTTTTCTTTGTTAAATGGCATTTAAATATATGAAATAAATATCAAAAATATAAGTCTTTGTTTTACTATGGTTGCAAATATCAAACAGTTTCTATATGTGACACGGCCCCAGAGTTAAGTTAGGGTTTTTCAAAATGCTGACACCCAAGCTCAAAAGGTTCGCCATCACTGGTCTGGAGCGAGCCATGATGCTCTCAGCCATGGATGCTGGCGATCACAGATACTCTCTATTACTGTGACTACAGTGGTCGGTGTTTTCTTTGATTTGAATATGAACCAGTGGTTCTCAACCTTGGCTGCACATTAGAATCACCTGGGAATCTTTTTAAAATCCTGATTTCTGGGCCTCATTCCGGAATCAGGATTTTTAAAAAATTCCCAGGTGATTCTAATGTGCAGACAAGGTTGAGAACCACTGTACTAAACTATCCTTCCAAAAAACAATCCCACCTGGGAACAGGTGAGGTTTTTAAGACCGATGGTGCCAGACCAGCCTGAGGCTGGGCCGCCCAGCCTGTCGTCGGACGGGAACAGGCAGGAGTGGGGTCAGGAGAGCCGTGTCTCCCCTCTGCTCCGACTCTGTGAGGCTGGGTGCGTCTCCCATCTTCCTGGGTTGCTGTGAGCTTTTCGACAACAGACTCTACTGCCTGCCACCTCCTACTCCCTGGGACAGGCGGGAGCTGGGGTTAGGGGACAGGGGCTGTCAGTTCCCGGGGACAAGAGTAAGAATTCAGGACGCTGTTACCCGGAGAATCTACAGTTTTATCACGGAAAACTGGAGACGCTGAAAAGAACCTTAACCTGCACAATTATAAGAATAACAGCAAGGCAAGTGGGGCTTCGAGAAAGTCGCTGGGCAGCAGCCACCTTTCCAGGGAGCGGCCCAGGTGAGCGTCGAGTCTGGACACAGAGGCATTTAGACCCAATGAGCGGCCCGCGTGCCAGCACTGCCTGTGGCCACCTCGTCCCCTCGGGTCCCCAACCCGCTGCCAGAGCCTGAACCTCCACCTGCCCCCCACACTGAAATCTCGGGGTTCTTCGTCTCCTTAGGAAACAGCTTTCCCAAGTCTGAATCCCCTCTGCTCCTCGACTCTACTCCTCAGGCACCCGGCACCCCCAGGCACATGGCACCCCCAGGCACATGCCCGGGTTGTGGCTCGATCATGGGGGGAGGCCGGGGCGGGGCGTGGGGGAAGCAGCATCGGCTGTGCAGTGTTGAGGGGCCACAGTGACAGGAGCCCTGACCACTGGCCTCCCTCCCTGACAGGGCGCCCGCCTTCCCTGCGGAGCCGTCCATTGCCCAGAGTGGCTGGTAAGGTGAGAGGTCACTCCGGTTGCGTTTTCAGTTTTTCCAGAATCCCGCGAGGAGCTCATAGGAGGAAAGGACGGGCCATGGTCCCACAGACCCTACATGGCCCTGATCAGAGAGAACGGGGTGCTGACGGCCGCTCACTGCGCCCTGGGAGTCAGCGGGGCTCCTCCCAGCCTCCGGTGATGGGAGGAGCGGGGTGGGAATGACTCTGAACTCCAAAACCCAAACTCCTCGTCATCACCGCAGCGTGATGTACGCGGCGGGAGGAGCGGTGCCGATCTTACTGTGAAGTACGTCCGTGCCGAAGGAACGGTGCTTGGCCCTCGGACACAGTGAGCTGGAGGAGGAGGAGGGGCGGAAGCTGTTATTACTTCCTCCGGACACGGCCTGCGAGGCCGGCGGTGCCCCTGGTGTCAGTGCGCTCGGTCCCGGGGGACCTCTGCTCAGGGAGGGACCCTCATCCTCAGGATCACGCTCAGGGCACCCTTTAACAGCCACCTTTGGATGGCCCCCCACCTTCCCCACAATGGCCTCTCCCTAACCCTGTTCCCCATCCCACTGACCCCCCGGAAAGCCAGGATGTGGCGCTGTTATCATCAATCCGACAGGTGAGGGCACTGAGGCATGGGACCTGCTCCTCAGCTGTCGGTGGGCAAGCCTGGCTGCGGCCCAGGCCTCTGACCCCCAGCTCCTGAGTGTCCGGCCTCTCAGAGGGACAAGGACAGGCGTGACCAGGGCTGGGCTAGACTGGGCCTCCTGGTGCATAAGTGGTTTGCAAGGTCAGAGAGAATGTGAAGTGGGAGCTGATGAATCAGAGAGACACCAGTTAGCCTTTCAGTAAGAAAAGAAAGAAAGAGTGTGTGAGCGCATACGTGAATGCATAAGCCCTGGCCGGTGTGGCTCAGTGGATAGAGCCTCGACCTGTGGACTGAAGGATCCTGGGTTCAATTCCAGCCAAGGGCACAGGCCCGGGTTGCAGGCTCGATCCCCAGTGGGGGGGCGTGCAGGAAGCAGCTGATCCATGATTCTCTTTCATCACTGATGTTTCTGTCTCTCTTTCCCTCTCCCTTCCTGTCTGAAATCAATAAAGATTTATTTATTTAAATGAATGAATAAAAAGATGAGCAAACGCTTCGGGGAAGCAGCCCAATTGAAAACATGCCTGTCTGACCCGGGGGATTCTGGGAGCCCCCGGTATGTGCTGGCGCTTCCAGAGGCAGCACTTCCTGTGGGGAGTGTGGCGCCGTCAGAAGCATCTACACGCTCCTTACAGAAAACTCCGGAGCCGGATGGCGCAGACCATGGGAGAGCCGCCTGCCTCACTGAAGCAGCACCTCAAGCCCTAACCCCGCATCGCTCCCGCCCATCGGAGCACAGGGAACCGGTACAGAAATGGCTCCCGCCTTCCACGCCTCCGTGACGAGCCGACACTGCAGCACCGGGTCCTCCGTCGATGGCCAGAGCTGCCCCTGAGCAAAGGCCCCCCCGTGCCGCGACCTCGCTCTGCATGGGGCTTGAGGACTGACCCTTCCTGTCCATCTTCCAAAGGAGGCCAATCTCAGGAAGTTAGATGTTCTTTATCCTCCAATGGCGCCTCCCTGTGGCCTTTCAAACCCGGAGTCTGACATTCTACCCAACGTGGGGGCGAAGGGAGAGGTGGAGGGGATTGTCGCTTCCTCCTGCACCGTCTTACAATTTCGTTTCCACAAAACTCGACGTTGTAAGGACAGTGAGGAGCATCCAGTGTGCGCTGACGACACAGGGGAGGTTGGAACTTGAGGGCAGGGGTCGCTCAGAGTGCGGCTGCCTTTAGTGACTGTCAGTGGGCGAAGGCTCCGTGCACCGAGATCCTCTGACCAGCCTGGACCTGATGTGTGCCTGGCCTCAGCCGGTCAGTTTACAGCTGCGAGAAGTCCGCTACGAGTCTGTTAGTCTTAATAGATGGCCTAGATCAGTGGTCGGCAAACTCATTAGTCAGCAGAGCCAAATATCAACAGTACAACGATTGAAATTTCTTTTGAGAAAATTTTTTAAACTGAAACTATATAGGTAGGTACATTGTTATTAACTTCATTAGGGGACTCCTAAGCTGGCCTTTGCTAAAAACGTCCTCAATCTGAGGGGTCAACCTCAGCGAACATACCCCCACTTCTTCTAACGCCACTTCTTCAAAATAGACTCACCCAGGCCGAAAACCGACTTCTGCGCATGGGCCATGAAGTTTCAATTGCGCGCCCGCACATGGTATTTTGTGGAAGAGCCACACTCAAGGGGCCAAAGAGCTGCATGTGGCTCGCAAGCCGCGGTTTGCCAACCACTGGGGTAAGGGATAAGAAGACGGCCTGTTTACCGCCTCCCACCTGCAGCTCCGCCCACCTGTAGCTCTTCTTTGGGTTATGCTGTTTCTCCAAACTGCTGATTTATGATAAACTCATTCTCTAACAATCCTGACTGACGCCCCCATTTTAACTCCCCAAACATTTCCTGAGGGCCCCCCATGTGCCAGGCATTACACCAGCACCGTCAATGCCACAACACGACCACAGCCCTCACCAAGCTGAGTCCGGTGGAGACCAGAAGCCACAGGTGAGAGACGTGATGCCAGGGCCGTAGACTCCCCACAAGGCTGCCCACGGGGCTCAGCAGGCGATGCCGCGGGTGAGCAATCGTTCACACACCCCCACCAGCGTCACAATCCACACTAAGAGTCGGCCTCGGGCCCGTCCCAGTTCAGGTTCCCGGCTGGGAGGACCCAGGCCCCGCAGCCTGTGGGAGGCCCTGGGCTGCCAGGCAGACGCCAGCTCCGTCCCTGAGCGTGTCAGACCTGGAGCAGGGAGTCAGTCCACGCCTCCACACTCACATCTGTGAAATGGGTGTCACATCTAAATATAAAAAGGGTCTGAGAAGAGGCGCCCCCAGATCTTGAAGTTCAGGGCTGTCCTTCACCCCTAGGACAGCTCTCATCAAAAACAGGCAATAGCATGAGCCTCACTCGCAGCGGGTGGGAACGGGAGATGGCACAGGCTGTGGAAGACAGCCGGGCAGCTCCTCCGAAGACCAGACCTGGTGTTCATGGACCCAGCAGTGCCGCTCCGACAAACGGGAACACATGTCCTCACTAAATGTGCGCATCCATGTTACAGCAGCGCCGTTTACAGCAACAGAGACGTAGAAACAACCAGATGCCTCCGACGGGTGGAAATGTAAGGAGAGCACATGCCAGGCAGCGCAAGGGCACTCAGCCATAAAGAGCAGCGTGACACGGAGCGAGGCTGTCCCGGAGCCGTGGGCCCGGCTGGGCGTGAACATGCTATGGGGAGTGAAGGCATCCAGACCAAAGTCCACGGGAACGTCCAGATGGGCAAACCCAGGACAGAAAGCACAGGAGTGGTGGCCGGGCAGGGGGGCGGAGGCGCGGGGCAGGGGGGCTGGTGGGCAGGGGGTTCTGTTCTGGAGGGAGGGAGAGCTTCAAGACTTAGGTAGCGGTTGTGGAATATACTAAACACACTGCCCTGTGCGCGTTAAAGTGGTGAACGCTATGGAAAGGGAGGAATTATATTTCAATGTTTCTAAGGAGCTGTCTTCCCCCTAAACTGAAACTAGCACCTTTAAACGGCGCCCCACAGGGCGGAGTCTGCAGGGCCCCTGAAAGGCTGGAGGCGGAGCGGCCAGTGTCTCCAAGGGCGTCTGTCCGTCTGTCCGGGAAGGACCTCGGAAAGCACTCCCTGTCGGAGCCCCTCTCTCACCCACAGGCCTCAGAAAGGACGCTGTGGGGAGGCCACCCCGCTGCTGCGAGGAGGGAAGTGATGAGTCACTGTCAGTGCGAATGACACACAGATGCTGCGGTTCTGGGGCCCGGCTGCCTCCCCCGCTGGGACATCGATGGACCAGCCTGTGCAGGTGAGAGGCCTTAGCAGGGCCTCGCCAGCGTCGGCCTCCCGCTCCTTCCCTCGCTCGCCCTCTGGTTTAAAAGTCGGTAGAAGCAGACTTTCCTGAAGGAGCACCTCCCTCCGGGCGGACAGGGAGGACGGGAGGGAGAGGCGGCCACTCCTGATGGCAACCCAGGAAAAAGAAAAGACACAGACCCGGCGAACTATTTGCAAATGACATGTCTGACGAGGGGCTCGGACCCAAACACACAAGGAGCACCCCCCCTCAACAACAGAGAGACAAACCACCTAAAAGCAGGCAACATGCTTGAGAGGCATTTCTCCAAAGAAGAGAAGTGAACGTCTAGTAAATGCGTGAAAAGAAGCACATCCCCAGTCATGGAGGAATGCAGCTCAGTGCTCATGGCTCTTTGAATGTGTCGGGCGGGTCTCCCCAGCTTTACTGGAAAAAAGAAAAGAAAGTAATGCAATTCAAGCCCTGGCTGGTTCGGCTCAGTGGATAGAGCGTCTGACGCCTGTGGATTGAAGGGTCCCAGGTTCGATTCCGGTCAAGGGCACATGCCTGGGTTGCGGACTCGATCCCCATTAGGGGACGTGCAGGAGGCAGCCAATCAATGATTCTCTCTCATCATTGATGTTTCTATCTCTCTTTCTCTCTCCCTTCCTCTCTGAAATCAATAAAGATATATTTTAAAAAAAGAAAGAAAGAAAGTAATGCAATTCAAAACCACCATAAGAGTCTACGTCCCACCACCAGTATACCAGTGACTTAAAAATAATAATCAGTAACAATATTGGCAACTAGGCAGGACATTGGGGCCTTCGCGCATGTGTAGGGGAGTGTGGTGCAGGGCGGCCACTTTGGAAAACTGTTAGAAGTTCCTCACGACGTCAGACACAGACTTCCCCTGGGACCCAGTGATCCCACTCCTCAGTTATACGCCAAAAAACTGAAAACACATTTCCACCCAAAAAACGTGGACGCTCCTTTATTTTTTTATTTTTAAATATATATTTTTTAATTGATTTCAGAGAGGAAGGGAGAGGGAGAGAGAGATAGAAACATCAATGATGAGAGAGACTCACTGATCGGCTGGGGATCAAGCCCAAGACCCAGGCATGTGCCCTTGACTGGAATTGAACCTGGGACCCTTTATTCAGTCTGCAGGCCGACGTTCTATCCACTGAGCCAAACCAGCCAGGGCCAAAAGCGTGTACATAAATGTTAACAGCTGCATATCTATAACAGGTAGGAAGTAGAAACAGCCCAAATGTTCATCCCCTGATGAATGGCTAAATAAGTGTGGTGGTACATTCAGATGATGAAATATTTCACATCAAAAAGGACTAGCGTGCCCGGCCGGCGTGGCTCAGTGGTAGAGCGTCAACCTAGGAACCAGGAGGTCACAGTTCTATTCCTGGTCAGGGCACATGCCTGGTTTGTGGGCTCCATCCCCAGTAGGGGGTGTGCAGGAGGCAGCCAATCAATGATCCTTTCTCACCAGTGATGTTTCTGTCTCTCTCTCCCTCTCCCTTTCTCTCTGAAATCAATAAAAATATCTTTTTAAAAAAAGGGGGGGCCCTAATGAGTTTGGCTCAGTGGATAGAGCATGGGCCTGCAGACTGAATGGTCCCAGGTTCGATTCCGGTCAAGGGCATGTATCTTGGCTGCGGGCACATCCCCAGTAGGAGGCGTGCAGGAGGCAGCTGATCGATGTTTCTAACTCTCTATCCCTCTCCCTTCCTCTCTGTAAAAAAATCAATAAAATATATTTTTTTTTTTTAAAAAAGGACTGAAGTACTGACCCACGCGACATGAACCTCCAACACCTGTGCTAAATGGGAGGAGCCAGTGAGAGAAGACCACACGTTACACAATTCCACGTAAGGAAATGCTCAGAATAGACGCCTCGATGGAGACAGAGTGGGTGAGTGGCTGTCCAGGGCAGGGGAGTGGGGCAGGGAGGTCACGGAGTGACAGGGCTGCCTTGGGAAATGATGAGAATGTTCTAGAATTAATCATGGAGGTGGTTGCACACCTCGGGAAGGATATGCTCACCGTCCACATGATGGGGGCAGAGCAACCACATTCACACGAAAAGAAACAGACCCTCCAGTTTCCTTCAAGGTTTTCGGTGACTGTGGCCGTGAGCATTCGATTCCCTTTGAGGCCACACCACCACTGCTCACCTTCACCAGAAGCCGGGCCCTGGGGGGAGTGCCCTGAAGCACCAGCAACCCCGGGGAAAAGGAAACCTGGGGCTCGGGAGCCCCCCTGGGCGTGATTTCTGGGAAAGTCACCCCAAGTCTGAAGTCATCAGGGTGTTAACCCCAGGGTGGGCACACACCCACGTTCTGACGGGACATGGACCACAGGGTCACCATGAGCATCGCTCCTCAGCTCCGGGAAAGAGCAAAGGCGTTGATTGCTCATAGGAAGCCGGATGCTGTGCCTTCAGGTCCTAGGCTGAGCCACCCCAGGCGGGAGCCCAGTGTCGGAACGCCCTAACGGTGTGGCCCAGTGGATAGAGTGTCGGCCTGCGTACTGAGGGGTCCCGGGTTCGATTCTGGTTAAGGGCATGTACCTTGGTTGTGGGCACATCCCCAGTAGGAGATGTGCAGGAGGTAGCTGGTCGATGTTTCTGACTCTCTATCCCTCTCCCTTCTTCTCTGTAAAAAAATCAATAAAATATATATTTTTTAAATAGCCGTGTCTCACCCCTGTTCTCCTTCAGCTAAATCCAGAAGGAAGGAGGACAGGAGAAAAGGGAGGGAGGGAGGGAGAGGGAGGAGAGAGAAAGGGAAGGAGGGAGGGGAGACAGGTGCGTCCGCGTCTGTCATGGGCAGCTAGACGGACATGAGCAGAGCAGGGGCCATGGGCCAGGTACCAGGATCTCCAGGCGGAGAGCCCGATGCCCAGCCAGGGACCGAGCTGGGAAAGCAAGGACCTCGCCCAGGTGACCTTCCCCCCGGGATTGCGCTGGCCGTGCGGTTGGACCCCTGACCTCTCTTCCTTGGAGGCAACATCTGGGCCTCAGAGGTGTCTCAGCTCCAGGCCCGGGAAAGCAGCAGCACCAGACCAGCGGTGCCACGGCTGCCTCGGGACCCGCCGCACTGACCAATGGCCCTGCCCTCCACTCAGCACCGGCCACTCCAGGGAGAGCAGCACCCCTGGGAGCTGATGGACACTCTGCTGAGTTCCTCCCCTAAGACCCCCCCAAACTCTCAGCCTTTAAAGCCCTCAGGGCAGAGGACTGGCCCACACTCCCTCCAGGGAGCACTCGGTGCCATTCCCTCCCCCTCCTCCCCCGCAGGCAGGCATCTCCTAACCTCTAAGGGGCCCCAGGAGACTGGCCACCAGGGGAGCCGTGGGCAGCGGCCACTCGTCCTGGCTGACCCCTGAGCCTGTCCCCCAGGCCCCCTGTTCTCGGGCTTCCCAGTGAGCCAGCAGCCTGGCCAGGGCTCTCCTGTGGCTTCTCCTAGGCTTGAGGCGGGCAACCCCTGGCACACCAGTAATCTTCCATTTACAATCTTTTTCTTAATATCGACTTTTTTATTTTTCAGATAAATTCAGGGTAGGTGCATCTTAGATAAATAAATAATTTTACATAACAAGTTATCTTAAAGACCACAGACATGGATTGACGAGAGAGGGGAAGAGCAATTTCTATGCCTCTGCCTTAACTCTCCCTGCCTCCTAGATCCGACCAGTATTTGGGTTTCATCCACATACGCTTGTGAATCTTTGTTCTCAGTGATGGATTTTGTTAAGTCTCGTAATAGGAGTAGCCTGACGGATGAAAGTAGTAGCTCGTGCATATCTCTGAAGGTCACGAAATATAAACCTGATGTAAAATCTCTGTCATCAGTGATGCGGCAGCAAAAGTCCCACTGATACTATCAAACGGAGTCATAAAGTTTTCTGTCGGACTATCAGTGTACATGTATACATTAAAAATAAATGTATTTTTCATCATCATAGACTGTGTTTTTGTCGCTCGAATGAATTTTATTATTTCTTCAAGGTTCTTCACATACGTACACCTTAAGAGATATCAAGTAGG
>JAWPEG010000005.1:1105530-1116845 GCA_035771395.1 Myotis vivesi | reverse complement strand
GACAGAGAGCTAGAAACATCGGATGAGAGAGATCGACCAGCTGCCTCCTGCACGCCCCCCACTGGGGCTGCGCCCGCAACCAAGGCACATGCCCTTGACCGGAATCGAACCTGGGACTCTTGAGTCCGCAGGCCGACGCTCTATCCACTGAGCCAAACCGGTTCGGCTGCCTGAGCTTTCTAAGTAGTTTTCCCATCGAGGGAGTTTCCAGTCGCCCCACGGGAACCCAGGCTGCGCGGCTGCTTCACCTCAGGCTGTGAGCCTCCAGCCAGTGTCTGCGGCGTCATCTTGGCCTGTCCAAGGCCAGGCTCTGGGTCCCTTCCTGTGAGTTCCTGGAATCTATTGTAATAATTTTATCAAAATAACCCCCCTCCCCTCACCCCTATCCCCCCCCCACCCCCGCGCTGCCTGGGGACAGTCAGCCTCTCCTCCTCCCTCGGCCGGGGCCCCGGGGGACTGTCGCCTGCCCCGTTCACGTTCTCCAGGCGACCTGTGAATTCACTGGGGGCTGGTTCCTGGGCCCACGCAGCACAGCCTGAGGAGCTGGTTGACATACGTGTGTGGACCGACAAGAGACACATCTACCCCGGAGGCAGGGGCACACCAAGGAGGCCTGTCGCTCTGGAAACCAAAACAAGCCGCGGCCTGACCTTTCTCAGGCAGAGTGTGCACCTGCCCTGGGGCGTGAGGCCTGAGGGGGCTGGGGGGCCCGAGGGTCGGTTCCTCCCCAGCGCCAGGTGCACAGTACCAGGCCCCTGGCCCGGCCTCGAGGGCCCATCTTCACAGAAAAGAAACAGCCTGTGGCCAGTGGGCAGATGAGTACAGGGAGGGGAGGGCAGGAGAGCTGTGTGACAGCAGCGCATTCTCTAGGGCCTAAGGGGGTGGAGACAACTAGAAAGGCCTCGGCCCATTTAAAACAACAGCCCAAGGACAAGACCTGGGCAGTAGGGGAGGGAGTGTAAGCTGCAGGGGCCTCAGCCTCGAGGACCCGGGAGGGACGAGGAGGATGACAGCCTGCCATCGATAGATCGCTGCTCCGCATCCCTGTCCTCAGACACCGGGGCTCTCGACAAGCATTAAAGGTCTTGTTTCCGCCAGGCCGCATGTCTCCCAGCCGTTGCTTGAATTCGGACAGATTGGGGTGGGGGCGCGCCCCGGTTCTCACAACAGGGTTCCAGGAACCCTGTTGCTCAGTGACTCGGCCAGAGACCCCGAGTGGAACTGTCACAGTTGCGGGGTGATCCGTGCTGGATACTTTTGTTCTCTGCTGGAAACTGTGTTCAGGAGACAATGCTTTTCTGTTGTAGCCATTCCTCCCAGGCCAGGAAGCAAGTGGCGTTGGCCTCTGCCAGGGCTGAGCTGTGGGCTTTGCTCAGCTACCTCCGCGCCCCCATGGAGGTGGAGGCGAGGCCAGAGGCAGAGCCGCCCTGAGGTCGAATGGTGGCGGGAAGGGCTCCCATCACCTGTGCATTTCCCAGCACTTTCTAGAAATGCAGCAGCAGGCCCAGGAGGAGCAAAGCACCTCAGTTGGAACAGGGCTGTGGGCCTTCCCCGGCCAGTGCAGGGGCCACAGGCGCGGCGGTCTCAGGCAGTGTGATGCCCCCCACCCCCACCCCGTGGCTGACCCTAGATGTTCCACACAGCGGGAGACCTCCTGCGGGGGCAGCCAGGGGGGGACAGAGATGAGAATCAAGCAGCTGGAGCCTGAGCCCCAGCAGCGGTGCCTTCTCAGTGAATTATCGTATTTGTTAAATTCCGCTTTATTACAGAGTCCGACGTTTTCTCGTCGATAGGTCGCAGCCCATTGGTGAAACGTGAAACCACCTTCAGAACTAAGTGCTCTAAGGTGCCCTTGAGCCGGGTGCATGGATGTTCGAGTGGGAAGTGGGCTTCACGGAACTCCTCAGCCACCTGTTCGACGGTAAAGCTCATTTCTTACTGTTGGTCATGACCAAAAACATGAAAAACACGAACTGCCGTGTCCTTTATGGTAGAGGAGGGTTTTAAGCCATCGTTTATCATCCATTTATTTCTACTCTATTCACGGGGCATGGCCTTCGTTAGGGGAGGTTGGAGTCAGAAGCCTGTCAGAGGTTTTATTATAAATTCCTTGAGCTCACAGAGCGGGTGTGACATCCATGCCCATCATATGCCCGCCCTGTGGTCCCAGGTCCATGTGCTCTGGGTACCCAGCCCTCCGCTTCCCAGGGACAAGGGCGCCACCTGCTGGGGGAATCCTGTCTTTGTTGGGAGAGCGAGCGAGCGAGCGAGCGACCAACCATGGCCTGACTCNGGGGGCGCGCGCGCGCCCCCGCCCGCGACCAACCATGGCCTGACTCCTGGCAGAACGTGCAGATGGCATTACAAAGCCCTGGGGACTCCTGGGTGCCCTCCCCGCCTCTCCCTCCCGTCGGAGGAGGGCCGCCGGCTCCGCGGGTGGGAGGGCGGGTGAGTCCAAGTCCATCGGTCCTTCCGGGTTTTCCGTGGAACTGGGTTTGGGGTTTCGAGTTTCAGCTCCTCCTCGAAAGCCATCCCCTGAGCCCTCCCTCCCGATCCTCCAAGATGGAGCCTCTGGCCGCGCAGCCCCTGCGCTGCTCGGGGCCGAGGGCCAGGGCGCTGGCCGTGCTGCTGTGCCTGGCGCTGTGCGCGGGGACGCTGCTGCTGCTGCTGCTGCTGCAGCTCGGGGCCCGCCCGCCCCGGCCCGGCGGCTTCTACGCGTTCGAGGTGAAGGACGCCGCGGGCAGGCCCGTCTCCCTGGAGAAGTTCAAAGGCAAAGTAAGTGCTCCTCCTGAGGTCACTGCCTCTGCTTTGCCACGTGTCCACCCCGTGGAGCCGATTGTCTCAGTCCAGTGGCCAGAGGTTACCATTTATAGCGAAGTGATGTCGTCAGCATGTCCCGTCAGCCAGCAGAGCTCTCACAGCTCACCTGCTTCTACTGATAAACTCACCATCTTAACTGCTTTCGTTAAAACGCTGCATCGATGCTTCAGGACCGTTGTTTAGGACATTCTGGTAACTGTGATGTGACTATGGAGACATCAATGTTAGACGCACTCTATCGATGAGCATCTTTCTTAAAAAACCCTCCTGAGCACCTGGTGCCTTTAAGGGGGGGGGGGGGGCGGGGGGGNGACTATGGAGACATCAATGTTAGACGCACTCTATCGATGAGCATCTTTCTTAAAAAACCCTCCTGAGCACCTGGTGCCTTTAACGGGGGGGGGGGGATCTGCCTGCGTCTCCACTGGGCATCCAGGCCCCGTCCCCCTCCGGTCAGGGGGTGCCCAGCTATGAAATAACCCTCTCTCCGGCCGCGTTCCCCGGGTGAGGATTTATTTCAGCTTCTGGCTGAGCCCTCTTCCCTGCTTCACTTTCCGCTTGGCTGTTTTCTCTTCCCGGAGGTCACGCTCGTCGCCAACGTGGCCAGCGACTGCCGGCTCACCGACAGCAACTACTTGGCGCTGCAGGCGCTGCACCGCGAGTTCGGGCCCTTCCACTTCAGCGTCCTGGCCTTCCCCTGCAACCAGTTCGGGGAGGCCGAGCCCCGCCCCAGCAGGGAGGTGGTGTCCTTCGCGAGGAGCACCTACGGGGTCACCTTCCCCATCTTCCACAAGATTAAGATCCTGGGGCCCGAAGCCGAGCCCGCGTTCCGATTCCTTGTCGGTAAGCGTCTCCCCTCCTCCCCATGGAAGCTGCTCCTTGCTTTCGTTTCGAAAACAGGACCACTCTCCTATCTCATTGGAAATGTTTTCAGGGGACTCTTATAAGGCCGTCCGAGCGCCAAAATCTCATCCTTTCGAACCTTCTAGAAGTTACGCTTCCCTGAAATCAACGTTTTGACTTCTTGGATGACCAAACAAACCCATCCCGCTGTATCTTATTCCTTATGATCATTTCACTGACCGTGTTGCTTGAGAAGTGGCCATAGCCAGGTCCACGGATTCCCCTGGTCTTGAAGTGGGCTTTGGGCCGGCCCCTCCCGTGAACAGTGCAGAGCTGTCGTCCGCACTGGATTTTATGTTCCTCAAGGAGGAATAATACTCAGTTTACCGGGTTTTTGCTAAAATTCAAAACAGCATAGAACCCTCTTTTGGAGGAAGCAGTGCTGGACCGTTCCTGCAGTTGGGCTCGCGGCAGGAGTCGGGGAGCAGAAAGGCAGTGAGGGTGAGTGACTGAGGCACAGGCTTTGGCCAGTCTGCCCGGCTTGAACCCCGGCCCCGCCCTGTGCTGTGTGGCTTCAGGCACATCGCTGGCCTTCTCTGTGCCTGTTTCATCTGTAAAATGAGATGATCACTGTGTGTGTCCACCCCCTCAGGTCGCTTGGGGGATGGGTTAAGGTGAAAGTGAAGGACTGTCCCCTGCCTGCCCGACCAACTCAGTTCCTTCAGGTGCCGTCCTCTCATCCAACGAGGCAGCCGGGTCCTCGGCCCTGTTTTCCCTGCAGGTCCTTGGGCCCCGTGTGCAGAGCAAAGACACAAAAGTGACTACGGGCTGCACTGTATCCCCTGTCACCTAGGTGCCCTCACTGGCTCTCCTCCAGCACAAAGCAAAGCATCTCCGCCTCTGAAAACTGCTCCTCCCGCCTCCTCCTCCGTTTCTGAGAGGAGAGCTAGCACACCCCGCCCCCCTTCCCCGTCTCTGCCACCTCCCTCCACTCCCCTCCTCGCTCGCTGTGTCCAGCTCTGTCACGCCCCTGCTGACCAGGTAGTCCCGCCTCCTTCCCACCCACCCTCACCCTCTGACCCTCGGGATTCTCCTGAAATCACATGGGCTCTTCCTACTCTGCCCTCTCCTGGGCAAAGCCTCAGATCCAGCTCCTCCTCCCATCGGGTGTGCCCGGGTCCTCCCCCAGCTGTCGCTCCGGGCTCTGCCCTCACGGGCCGTGACATCTGTGCATGGACCTCCACTTTCCTCATCTGCAAAATGGGGAGAATGACGACACCCACCTCCCAGGGCTGCTGGAGACACACAGGCCGTCCATTTAAAGCACTGAGCGGCTGCCAGGCAGACAGCAGGCACTTGATAAATTTCAGTTATGTTTTTTCTCAGGCCAGTCAATAACAATGTGCATGAATCCAGGGTGATATGAGAAAAATCTACGTTTCTTATGTAAATTAAGATACATCAAAAGGGTGTCACAATTCCTCAAAATATGGTTATTTTAAATGTCTTACCATTTTCAGCTATGTAATAGGTAACAATATGAAAAACTTACATTTAATATGAAAAGTACCCTACACATTCCCTTTACAAAGGACTTTTAAAATATCATTTTATCTTTTAAAATGTTAAGAAACTGAAAGCTTTGAGCTGGTGACAAGGTAATTTGTTTAGATCAGCAGATCTGAAATAAGTCACTTTAGCTCAGCAGAGCCTTAGTGGAGTCGCCAACAACAGAGGAATCTGGTTCCTCGGGTCTGTGACATGACGGCAACCCCAGGGGTTGATTCTAAAGTGGGAAGGTCCTACCAGAACTGAAAATCTGGACAAAAAATGAAATCACTCCTGAAAATGAAAATGTATCCTTGTATTTCAGATTCTTCCAACAAGGAGCCGAGGTGGAACTTCTGGAAGTACCTGGTCAGCCCCGAGGGCCGCGTGGTCAGGTCCTGGAGGCCCGAGGAGCCCGTGGACGCCATCCGGCCCGAGGTGGCGGATCTGATCCGGCAGATGATCATTCGGAAGAGGGAGGACCTCTGAGAAGGCAGGAGGCGCCGCCACGCACAGTCCGAACCCAGTGTCTGTCTCCTCGGCGGGCGGGCGGCCCGAGTGCAAACCCGGCAAGGCGGGCGCTGCGGGGGGCTTCAGGCTGCCTTGCTCCTGATGAACGACCCAAAGCAAACACAGGGCGTCCGAGGAGTCCCCGGGGCACACACTAGGCCCTGTGGCCGCACCGAGCGTGCAGGACAGTCCCCATGTGCGTCATGTCCTGTTGCTGACACTCCCTACGCCCCTCCTGGATGTGCCCACACAGACCACCGAGCGCCAGACACCGAGAGACTGAAATGCGTAACTAACTGTAAATGACCGTTTTTATGTAATAAAACACAAAATAAACATAAAGTACATATACATTTAGATCCAAATCCTTATATTTGGGTTTTTTTTTTCATGTACTGAATTTTGTTTTTTATGTACAAGTTCATAGTATGATTTTTTTAAAATATATTTTATTGATTTTTTACGGAGAGGAAGGGAGAGGGATAGAGAGTTAGAAACATCGATGAGAGAGAAACATCGATCAGCTGCCTCCTGCACATCTCCCACTGGGGATGTGCCTGCAACCAAGGTACATGCCCTTGACCGGAATCGAACCTGGGACCCTTCAGTCTGCAGGCCGACGCTCTATCCCCTGAGCCAAACCGATTAGGGCCGTATGCTTTATTTTTTTAATTCTTTATTGTTGAAAGCATTACACATGTCCCCCTTTCCCCCCTATTGACCCCTTCCAGCCCGCCCTGTTCCCACCCCAGGCCCTCAGCACATAGTATGTTTTATTACATCTGGCCAAATAGTCATTATAAATGACATCATCATCACAGTATCTGAAAAGGCCTTCATCGCTTTCAATATTTCACTATTATTTTCCAGGAGACACTCAAATTCCATAAAGACAGGATTAACACTTTGAGTCGGTCTTTACTTCCGAGTGAAAGCCCCAAGTGTAAGGAAAAAGCCATGAGTTTCTGGTCATTTAACTGGAGCCCTTTTCGGTTGATGTTGGTCGCTAATCTCGTCAGTAGACTGGCCACTTGGGAAGAACTCAATGTGACATCATCTGACGGTGGGATCGTGTGCATCACCCCGGAGAGCCAGCAGGGGCCCTGTCCTAGCAAGAGCAACCGGCCTCCTCAGAGTCACGCCGCCATTCAGTTCTGTGAGCCTCATCGTTATCGGTGAGGCTGCCAGGTTGGTGAGGTTAGTGGTTGCACCATGAAATACTCATTTCATGAAAGAGATATGAAAGCAGGAGGCTCAGTGGTTGAGTGTTGACCTAGGAACCAGGAGGTCAGGGCACAAGCCCGAGTTTCGGGCTCGATCCCCAGTGTGGGGCGTGCCCTGACCAGGAATCAAACCGTGACCTCCTGGTTCCTAGGTCAACGCTCAACCATTGAGCCACACTGGCCGGGCCTCAATTCTTAACTGTAGCCCATACAACATACACCCAATGGAGGCTGGTGAGTGACTCGGTGTGTCTGCAGCACGTGCACATACATGTGTGCATTTCCCAACTGTAATACCTGTGACATCCGTGCAGTGGGGCTGGTCAAGGTTGAAGAACCCACTCTGCAGCATTTGCCCGTTTCCCTGGTGCCAGTGCTCCCACGTGCCAGTCTCGACCTGCCCACGGCTTCCTGACAGCTGGCAGAGTTCCTGAGAATTTCACAGTTGGTTCTTGGGAGCCACTGCGAGCAGCCTCCAGCTCACCCACACTCCACATCAGACTCCCCAGGTTTCACCAGGCCCTCCAGAGAGAGATCTAGAGCCACAGCACCATGACTCTTCACGTGGTATTTTATGGGAAGAGCTGCTGACAACACCCGGGTGTCAGGCTGTGGCCTGAGGACCTGGCGGACTGTCCGCAGGCGGGAAACACTGCCCCAACGGAGAAGCAACAGACGCAACCCCCACCCCCCGCCCAGAAACAACAGACGCAACCCCCCCCCCAAACAAAGCTCTGTCTCCGGAGGTACCTCCCTAAGTACCTTCACTGCTCTGAAAGCCTGCCCGGCACCCGCTAAACCGAAGATCACACACTCCCTCCTGCTTCTCTGAAAGAACACGGATGCCTGTGGGTGAGCTGGTAGGGGAGCGCTGTGCACAGTGATCCCTCAGCGGGATTTCGTCTTTGCCTTGGAATTAATTACACGTCACCACTCTCCCCTCCCCTCCCCTCCTTGCAAAGGCCACGCCTTCAGAGGGAAGCTTTCCTTTGGGGGTAGAATTGGAGCCCTCCAGAGGGTAGGAGGGTAGTGGTGGAAGCACAGGTGCTGCCCAAAGAGAAAACACCCTGAAGATAACACTCCCCATCCACAGGGCCTCCCCGTCCTCCTCCCACTCCCACTCCTCCCCCTCCTCCCTCCTCTTCCTCCTCACCCCTCCTTCCCCCTCCTGCCCCCACCCCCTCCCCTCCTCCTTCCCCTCCCCCTCCTCCTTCTCCCCCTTCCCCTCCCCCACCTCTTCCATTAAGCTACCTCCTCCTTTTCCTTCAGGGTCCCAGGCCCTGCCTCCCTCTCTCTCCCTCTCGCTCACAGGGAGACATTTCCTTGTGAATTCATGTCCTCATTCTCCTCCTCACAAACGCTCTCCATTTCTCTTCATTTGATTCCACTTTCCCTCCTTTCTCATCATCTCAATATGGAACTGAAGAGCAGCTGTAAACACACATTCTCTCTATCGAGTATAAATGTTGGCATTTTACGTTAGGCTCCTCAGTTTACAAACATTAAAACACAAAGGCCACGCCTTCTAAATTGAGGAGATTTTATTTTTATCAACAGCTCAGTGACTTTCTATGAAAAATAACATGCTGCACTTTCACCTTTAAGAAAACAAGATGAAAACAAGACTCATGCAGAAGGGCTAGTTAAACACAAAGATCCAGCAAATGGAATGATATTGGGCAAAAAGAGCGTGAGATTTTAGAGCAGCAAAATGCACAGGAATGAAATTCGAGGCATCTATTAACCCATGGTTCTAGAACTGTTTACATTTAAATAAGAATAAAGGTTATTTTACCAATAACTTATAGCCATCACAGTAGAGAATGTGATGTATTTCTCAGATCTCACTTAGGGGGTAACCCATCGCCCAGACCACCTGTCAGTTCTATGAACACCAGCCACTGCCCATGTGCGCGCCCTGCACGGCTGGGACCCAGCACAGCCTGGCCCTGCTCCAGGCCTCACCGTGGCCTCAGGGAAGGAGAAAACACTTACAATCATATTGTCTGCTCAGCGCTTCCCCCTCCACCAGCCACATCTCTGCTCACTTCCAAATACGAGTCTGAGATTTTACAGAAAATGAAGACAAAGTTGAGGCCTACAAGTATTAGAGCCTCCGCAACATGACATGGGATTTTGTGAGGAATCGGAGTAGCTCTCCCCCATATGGATCTGTTACACTGAGTAACTGAACAGCAATAGTGAGTATCACTGTGCTTATCTGCCGGGTCGTAGCAAGAGGCCCACACACACCTTCCAGGTTTAGTGACGCTCGATGCTCGCGTACGTGCAATGAGATAGCAGTTGCATGTTAGCTGATGTCATCCACACACCGACCAGCTAACAATACACTGCCAGCCCATCACACACAGCCAGCGCGGCGGCAGCAGCCAGGAGAATGTACCCGAAGCAGGTGGCAGGGCCTTCACGGCTGTTGAGTGGGCCCCACGCAGCCACTAGCAGGCACCGCCCGCCTGCCTCGCCCCGCTGCTTTTCACGGCCGTGAGGTCACTGAGGCGGAATGTCGTGTGGAACAGGGGCAGAACTTTAATCCTAACGGTCACACTGAAGAAAGCATATAGAAAACGTATTCCTCCACAACCGTTGCAAGAAACAAAACCAATATTTCATTTAATCTAATCAAAACTTACAAAGCTTTCAAAATGCCTACACTTTAGGTCTTCCAAATTAAAAGTCTGGATATGGGAATAGGTCACTGGAGTACAAATGAATTTAAAAAGTTATACTTAACTATATACAGCTTTTCTAACTACTTCTCTTTGCCAAGATCACGGTTGCCCGTGTTAGGCAGTGAAGCTGGCCTAGGACACAGCTCAGCTAGGTGGGGGAGGGCGATGTCAATGTATTCAGGGGATTGAATAACTTCCATGGCATTTGTGTGCTCCCATCATAAAGGTATTCATCACTGCGTTCTGCAAGTGCTCACTTTATAGTGTCACCACTTAAAGAAAAATTATAAAAAATGGTGCTGGGGTTGAAACTATGATCTGTGTGTAAAGATGAAAGGGATGTGAACTACTGGCCTGGAGAAGTGAAAGGTGATGAGCGATTTAAAGCACCTGAGGCTTGTTTATGTGGAAAAACGTAAGAACAAACCACTCGGTTTGTCTCCTTATTCACCGGTGCAAGCGCTGCACTGGATCAGCTGGGAAATGAACGCCCTGCCAACGAGGCCCTGGGCGACGCCACGTCTCGCCACCAGGTGGCACCATTCCCCCCTTTGAGGCTGAGCTGTGGGCGCGGCAGAGGGGCGCGCACGCAGCCGCTGTTCGAAGAAACGACAGCCGCTAGCGATGCACTGCCTGCCTGGCGCACCCGGCGGCGAGCGGACGGCCGTGCGCCCGGACCGGCGGCTGCTTGCAGAATCCTCGTTAGCGTGTAGTTACCCTCCGGTCCGTGACACCACAGAGCAGCCCACGCCCCCACACGTGCCTTCTTCAGCAAGAGCGATGCGCGCGAGCTCAGAGCTCAGACAGACACACAGACACGCCGCGCACCCCTCGCCCCCGCCGCGCACTCACCGGGGAGCCGCGGCCTCTCCTGCTTCTGCCTCGGGCGCCTCCGCGAGACCTTCTCCTTTGAAAACACAAACACGTGGGGAGAGAAACTGCCCGGAACATCCCGGCGGCGGGGACGTTTCCAAATCCGCCCCCGAAAGCAGCTGTCACCCCGCGAGGCTGGGGTCGCGGCTGGGCTGTGCGCCCGGTTCTACCGGGAATCACCAGGCGCCTTCGACACGAGCCCCGGGGGAGCGGGGATCGCAGCCGACTCACCCCCAGCGTCTCCTCCGCGGCGGGACCCTCCGCGGGGCGGGCGGGCAGGTTGCGCTCCACCCGGGGACCGCCGGCCCCGGGAGCCCCGGTCTGCAGTGTGGACGCCTCGCCCTCACGCCTGTAGCGATTCTCGTACCGGGGCCCCCCGGCCGCACCCCAGCCCGGCCCCTGCCCGGCTCCCAGGGCGGGTCCCGCCTGCGCCCTTTAAAACGCCGGCCCGGCGGCCTCCGGCGCGGGAATCCCCTCTCCGGCGTCTCATTGGCCGGCGCTGCGGTGACGTCAGAGCCGGGAGGGCTTCCCCGCGGACGCCCCGCCCCCCGCCCCGCGGTCGGGTCCCAGCGCGCGCTCCGGGCGCCAAGCTTTGCCGCGGGCGCGGGCGCGGGCGCGGGCGGGCGGGCGGGCTGGCGGGGCGCCGAGGCGGTGCCGCCGGCGGGGACGCTGGACCTGGCGGGCGGAGAAGCGGGACCTGGGGGTTCACGCTCTTCCACGTCCGGCGGCCAAAGCGTTCGCGCCGGGCCTTCCCCAGCCCCGCCCACCCGGAGGGACGGTCCAGTGCGCCGCCCCCCCCCCCCCCCCC
>JAWPEG010000005.1:1090359-1103086 GCA_035771395.1 Myotis vivesi | reverse complement strand
GGGGGGGGGGGGGCGGGGCGCCGCGCGGCGGGATGGCCGGGCTCCAGCGCGGGTGGGACGGGAGGCTGGGCGCGGAGGGCGCGAAGAGGGGGGACCGCTGATCCTGGACTCAGAACCCGGGCTCTGATAGCGCTGGGACTGGGGAGGGAGGGGAGGAGGGAGGAGATGGGGGAGGGGGGGAGGGGGAGAGGGGGGCCCTCCTCGCTCAGACACTGGCCTCCCCTGACCGCGCCTGGGAATTGAAGTCCCGGCAGTAACGGCGCATCCTCTCTGTCCACAGGCCCGTTTCTTCCTTCCGAGGCGTCTCCCTGGACGCTCACCCTCCTGCCTGGCCCCCGGGAGGGTCGGGCCTGGGTGCGTGTCCCTCTCACCCCAGTTAAGCCGGAGGCACAGCCGGCCCCGCTTACAGGGTAACTGGGCGCTGCGCCTCCAAGCCCGCACCTTCCTGACGCGCTCCCCCTCCTCCTGCCCCTGGGCTCCCGCAGGCCCTTCCCGCCACGTTGGGGAGCGGAAGGCGAGCATCAAACTGGAATTAGTGCAAACCTGCCTGGTGGACGAAGGGGTGGGGAACTGCGGGTTCCACAGCCGCCGCCCCTCCCCGTCTGGTCTCGACCCGCTCGCCCACTGGGACCAGGAGCCCTCATCCCAGCAGCTCGGAGGCCTCCCCCCTCCTCGCTCGGGTCACCTCATCTGACCTGCGCTGGTGCCTTAACCAAGGCTT
Source organism: Myotis vivesi (assembly GCA_035771395.1). Taxonomy (NCBI): domain Eukaryota; kingdom Metazoa; phylum Chordata; class Mammalia; order Chiroptera; family Vespertilionidae; genus Myotis; species Myotis vivesi. The sequence continues at coordinate 1,102,365 of JAWPEG010000005.1, read as the reverse complement.
CATCCTATAGGTGCTATTATAAGTACCAAGAATAGGTGATTGCTGAATTCCGTGTTGCACTCCATGGAACGGAAAACATCCTTATGAGACGGGTTAAAGGAGCGCAGGTGATCAGGGGGGACTGTTAAACCTCTTGGCGATAAAAATGGATAATGTATATGTGAGGCTCTAAGTATGATGTTCCCAAGGAAACTCAATTAGAAACCATTTACTTCTAATCAGTTTTTAATTGGAGTTTTAATCACAACGTCAAAGCCCACATGTGGGTTCTGCATGGAACGCAGCCCGGCGGCGAGAATCAGCGCAGACAGCGGGGTGATGAGCAGCTAACCTAACGGGCCTGACCTTGAGGTCCTGGCCCAGCTCCACCCGCAGGAGCCGAGTGAGATGCAGTCTCCCTCCCGCAGGGGGCGCTGTGAGCGCGGAGCAGCGATCCGCTCTGATCGCCCTCCTACTCCGGAACCTGCCTGGGGCGACCTCCTGGGGTTCAGCCAGTGCAAGGGGATGCGGGTCTGTAACCCAGATGCCTTCCACCCTCCTCATCGCTCTTTTCCCTCCATTGGGATTCTCCCTCCCCGCTCTGGGGATTAGATCGATGGCCTAATAAATGTATTGCCCAATAAACCTACTGTAACTGCACCCTTTAACTTGTTGAGCGAGTTTTTATATTAAGATATTGTTTTCCTTTAAAAAGCTAACAGCTAAGATGTATTGAATGTTAACTACGTCAGCCCCTGCACCAAGCACTGCATACACTACAGCCCTTTCACACAAACTTCAGCTGCGGAATAAAGAACGGGGCGATTTTAAAAGCATATTTGGCCCTGGCCTGTGTGGCTCAGTGGATAGAGCGTCGGCCTGTGGACTAAAAGGTCCCAGGTTCAATTCAGGCCATCGTGCCTGGGTTTCCGGCTCGATTCCCGCCAGTAGGGGGCGTGCAGGAGGCAGCTGATTAATGATTCTCTCTCATCACTGATGTTTCTATCTCCTTTCTTCTCTGAAATCAATTACATATATATATTAAAGGACGTTTGGCTCCCACAACTCTAACTCATTTGATTTTGCTAGGGAAATTACGATAAAGTCATTTCTCTGCTTTTCCCCCCCAGAAATCACATGTAAAGAGACAAGATATGACGTTTGCCTTTTTTACCTGGAGACTTGGCTAAATAACAACCTTACTGTACCTGCTACCAAATAGAAAGGAAGACTCACCCCAAGGACAGTTTCTGTTTCCTCTTAACACCAAACAACCCTCACTGAATCAGACCCAGTTTAACAAGACACAATCCACCTAAGTTATTTTGTCATCAAGCATGAGAAGCCAGGATTCAAACAGCCTAAACGTTTGCAGTTACCTTACTGCTCAAGGGGCTGGTAAGATTTCCAAGAGCCTTCGAAGTGTGGCCAGCACAGAGCTCAGAGGGTGCTGTGTGCCAGGTGCTACCAGTCTCAAGCTCTTTACAGAGATTTTACAGCTCTAGCTCCTAGATATTTCATCCAAAAAATGGCCAGAGCCCTAGCCAGTTTGGCTCAGTGGATAGAGCATCGGCCTGCAGACTGAAGGGTCCCGGGTTTGATTCCGGTCAAGAGCACATGCCTGGTTGTGGGCTCCATCCCCAGTAGGGGGCGTTCAGGAGGCAGCCAATCAATGATTCTCTCTCATCATTGTTTTTCTCTCTCTCCTTCTTCCTTCCTCTCTGAAATCAATAAAAATATATTTTTAAAAAATGCCAGAAAACTTGCATTGAACCTCTTTATGGAGAACTTGCCCCTGGGTTGCAGGACTGTCCAGTCATCACGCCTAAAGGAAACACTGCCAAACATGCGTGCCCAGTAAGCAAACATACCTTGTACACACGGAAGCAGCCAGCCACCGTTTCCTGCAGCTCAACTGAGCGACTGGGTCAAAATTTCCACACAATGTGTTTACACTTTGGTGACATGGACTCGATTTACTAGAGTGAAGCCGTGAGGAGCTGTCAGTCCTCCAGGCATAGACACAGAAGCACAGAGGCTCCCAGGGGCTCCCGGGGGCTCCCAGAGGCTCCCAGGGGGCTCACATCGGCTCCCAGAGGCTCCCAGGGGCTCCCAGAGGCTCACACTCGTATGCTGGCATTTATAAAAATTAGCATAGTGACTGTGGGCAGGACTGACTCTCACTGCTCTCTCTTCCTTTGAGATGCCATAACTATGCTCCACTCCTGTGCAGTCATTTCTCCTCACATGCCCTGCTGCGGGGCGGGGGGGATGGAGCAGTGACATTCTGCTGCCTGCTGGCTCTCTGGCTCTCGGACCGGAAGTGGAGAGGAGACACGCATGGTAATGCTAATACTGCTGGCCGGGAGAGAGGTGATGAGAATACTAGTGGATGGGACATTTTCTCCTGGAAGTAAATCTAACTATAGTCATCTGTGAGCTTCTGCTTCTTAAGATTGAATCATAGCAATTCCTATTTCTCAAGCCTTTGTTAACCGCCCTCCGAATCCTCAGGTTTTTGTATTTATCTTCGACTACGGAACTAAAAACTCTGCCACTTACAGGCCCCAAAGGCTGGATTTTGGAGCCAATGCCTGGCTTCCCTTTTTCCTAGCGTTTTGTTCACTTTGGAATAAGTGCAGAAATGTTCATGATCCCTGGAAGATGTCTTAAATATCCAGCCATAGGCATCGGTTAAATAAATTGTTCCACATCTATATAATAAAATGAAGTCAGTGCAATATTTAAAAAATAAGAGTCATAAAAGCATCATAAACACTGTCAGGTAGGAGAGCACGCGTGCACGGTGCCATAGCCCTGTTCTTTTGCGAATGCATGTGTGTGTGCACAGCGAATGTCGGGAAGTTTCCATCAAAGCAGAAGGGAAGTGGTGCTTATGCCGCTCCCTCTGCTTGCAGTTATTGGCTTTCCAATGAGGAAAAATGCTTCGTTTTGTAATAAAATTTTCACAATTAAAGCAAATTTTAGAATCTTTGTTTATTAGCCTAAGAGGCCTAACCTAAAGGAAAGTGTAAATTATTTCTTAAATAACTTCTGACATCTTAGCAGAAATTAGTGAGAGTCAAGCAGGGATAAGGCCGGGCACGTGAGTGACAGGCGGAGAGAGGGGGACAGATACGTGTCCCTGCTGCTCAGAGCGCCCTGAGTCCACAGGAGGCTCAACGCCCCGGGACGTGTGGAGCTCTCTGCACATAACAGCTAACATTCGCGCAAGGTAGCGCTGCACTTGACCCAGTGAACACATCAACCAGGCACAAATGCCATCCTCCTGCTATGCCTGTGGCCCTTAGAAGCTCACATTTCTTTATGCCACAACTCCATGAAGCGCCTTCCCCAATAGAGCTGTTTTCATCGTCCTTTAGCCACTTGCATTCACTTCATAGTCCTTGTAAAACAGCGGTTCTCAACCTGGGCTGCACATTAGAATCACCTGGGAATCTTTTTAAAATCCTGATTTCTGCCCTGACTGGTTTGGCTCAGTGGATAGAGCGTTGGCCTGTGAACTGAAGGGTCCCAGGTTCGATTCTGGTCAAGGGCATATACCTTGGTTGCGGGCACATCCCCAGTAGGAGGTGTGCAGGAGGCAGCTGATCGATGTTTCTCTCTCATCGATGTTTCTAACTCTCTATTCCTCTCCCTTCCTTCCTGTAAAAAATCAATAAAATATATATTTAAAATAAAATAAAATAAAATCCTGATTTCTGGGCCTCATCCTCCGGAAATTCTGTTTCTTTGTTATGGGGTGGGGCCACAACATTAGCAACAAAGAAACAGAATTNGCTTGCAGTTATTGGCTTTCCAATGAGGAAAAATGCTTCGTTTTGTAATAAAATTTTCACAATTAAAGCAAATTTTAGAATCTTTGTTTATTAGCCTAAGAGGCCTAACCTAAAGGAAAGTGTAAATTATTTCTTAAATAACTTCTGACATCTTAGCAGAAATTAGTGAGAGTCAAGCAGGGATAAGGCCGGGCACGTGAGTGACAGGCGGAGAGAGGGGGACAGATACGTGTCCCTGCTGCTCAGAGCGCCCTGAGTCCACAGGAGGCTCAACGCCCCAGGACGTGTGGAGCTCTCTGCACATAACAGCTAACATTCGCGCAAGGTAGCGCTGCACTTGACCCAGTGAACACATCAACCAGGCACAAATGCCATCCTCCTGCTATGCCTGTGGCCCTTAGAAGCTCACATTTCTTTATGCCACAACTCCATGAAGCGCCTTCCCCAATAGAGCTGTTTTCATCGTCCTTTAGCCACTTGCATTCACTTCAAAGTCCTTGTAAAACAGCGGTTCTCAACCTGGGCTGCACATTAGAATCACCTGGGAATCTTTTTAAAATCCTGATTTCTGCCCTGACTGGTTTGGCTCAGTGGATAGAGCGTTGGCCTGTGAACTGAAGGGTCCCAGGTTCGATTCTGGTCAAGGGCATATACCTTGGTTGCGGGCACATCCCCAGTAGGAGGTGTGCAGGAGGCAGCTGATCGATGTTTCTCTCTCATCGATGTTTCTAACTCTCTATTCCTCTCCCTTCCTCCCTGTAAAAAATCAATAAAATATATATTTAAAATAAAATAAAATAAAATCCTGATTTCTGGGCCTCATCCTCCGGAAATTCTGTTTCTTTGTTATGGGGTGGGGCCACAACATTAGCAACAAAGAAACAGAATTTCTGGAGGATGAGGCCCAGACATCAGGATTTTAAAGATTCCCAGGTGATTCTAATGTGCAGCCAAGGTTGAGAACCACTGTTGTAAAAAGACGTGGGACGTGTGGCTGCATTTCCTCCCCCTGCTCTTGGCGCCCAGCTGCCCTCATGCTCTCCCCCACCCCAGGGACTGGCCTCCAGGCCCTCGCTCACCTCCGAGTGTTTACTCTAAGCCTGGGTCTCAGCAAAACTTTCCAAATTTAAACACAAACATGTCTCGCTTTCAGGCCAGAGACAAAAGAAGTTAAAGCTGGAGTTTCTGTAAGCAGCAACACCTGTGAGTTCTTTATTTGTTGTTGGGCTTGAAGGTTTACACTGTTTGTGCAATACTGGTGCTCACTGCTGGCAAAGGAACCTTCCGGTTTTCCTGTTTAGTTTTGCCAAGTGGTCCTTTCCTAAGTCACAGAAAACGCAGCTTCACTTTCTCCCCTCTTGTCTGAAGGGTGTTTGAAGGTCATTCTCCAAACACAGGAGATGCCAGAGGACTGAAAGCCAGCGCCTGGCTGGTGTGGCTCAGTGGTTGAGTGCCGACCTAGCATCAAGGTGGTCAGGGCACATGCCTGGGCTGCAGGCTCGATCCCCAGTCGGGGGCGTGCAGGAGGCATTGGCTGTGCCAGGTTCGCCTGTATGTAGGGTGTTGCCATTTGTAAGTTGATTTGGATCAATTTCCAAGACTCATGTTGGAAATTTTTCCTTGATTTTATTTTTGTCTGTGATTCCATGAGATGTTCAAACCAAGACAAGGGTTTGAAGAGCATCTGTAAGAGGACACCCATTTTATCCAGCAAATTCTTAGACATTAAGAGGGGAGAGCATGGCGTTCCTTTTACTTAACAGGAGGCCGGAAGCAGCGCCCACATCGCACCTGACTGGCTTCCTCAGCTCGCACAGGAGACGTTGAGCTAAATGATCCCTGGTGTTTACCTGTCAGTTTCAAACTTGTCCCTGCCCCCCTCCAAATAGCAATTATTTATTCTATTGGATTAACTTGACTTGAAGGACCATTTCTACATGTAGCTCTTTAGGTGAAGATGCTTGTAGATAAGCATTTCCCAGCAGCCACCGGGGTTCCTAACAGAAAGTTCTTCCTCATCCCACTGCAGAACCCAGAGCCAGCCCAGAATTCGCCACCAGCATCACTCCCCAGGTGTGCTACTCCTCCCCAGGTGAGCTACGCCTTGTGTGGCCTTGAATGCCACACACAAGCTGCTGTCTCAGCTGCAACCTCTCCCCTGAATTCCAGGTTCAACCACCAGGAATCAGAGCATGGACATCCTTGGGGACTGCTGTTCTACCTGCCACCGCCATCTTGGCATGACTCAGGATTATCCCTCACCTCTCTTATCCAGCTGTCCTCAAATGGGTTCTCTGCTTCCACCTTGCTCTCCATGCCCACCCCACTCCAATTGTCCCAAAGAAATCAGAATACTCCACCTAAAATGGAAATATGATCACATAAACCTTTGGCCAAAAGCCTCTAATGGTTTTCCTCTCAGAACAAAGCCCTCATTGCTCTGGTAGCTCAGTTGGCTAGAATGTCATCCCTATACGCCAAAGTGGGTTCCGTCCTGGTCAGGGCACATACAAGTTTCCACCGATGAAGGCATAACAAGTGGAACAACACATTGATGTTTCTCTCTCTCTCCCCCCGCCCCACCCCACTCTCCAAAATAAATTCTCTTCTACCCAATGTTCTCATTTCCCCTCACTCACTCAGTTCTAGTCACACAAGCCTCCTTGCTTTTCTCAAACAGTCGGGCACGCCCTCCCTGCACACACACATACACACCTCTCTGCCTCTGCCTGGACGCTGGCCCCTCAGACACCAGAAGACTCATTCCCTCGCTTCCTCAGGTCTCTTTGTCAGAGGAGCTTCCCTGAGAGCCCACCCTACCTGCCACATCACCTGCCCCTGACATCCTCTATCTGCTGAAAACCTAAGGCTTGTTCCCCCTCAAGTCAGAGGTCAAGCCCCCCCCCCAATGTGATGGTGGTTAGGGTTAGACAGGCCCTAGGGTGGAGTCCCCATGGTGGGCTGTGCCCTTCCAAGGAGAGGATCCCTCATCACAGCCCCCCCCCCCCCAGCCGGCCTCTGGCCTGTGCTTCCAGCACCCTGATCTAGGAGAATAAATGTGCTGTTTAAGCACCAGCCTCTGGGGTTTCCTTAAAGTCGCCTCTGCTGAGAACTTCCTCCCTCTTCTTCACGGGTTTATATATCCCTTAGTATTTCTTTCGCGGTTCCCTTAATATTTCTCTCGCTGTTTCCTTAGTATCTGTATAGCGAGATTCTCAGTAACATGCAATGGATGGATAAATCTGATTTTTAGCCGAAACCGGTTTGGCTCAGTGGATAGAGCGTCGGCCTGCGGACTGAAGGGTCCCGGGTTCGATTCCGGTCAGGGGCATGTACCTTGGTTGCGGGCACATCCCCAGTGGGAGATGTGCAGGAGGCAGCTGATCGATGTTTCTCTCTCATCGACGTTTCTAACTCTCTATCTCTCTCCCTTCCTCTCTGTAAAAAATCAATAAAATATATATTTTTTAAAAATCTGATTTTTAAAACTCAGCTACAGCTAAATAATGCAAAGTTGGTCACTTATGCCATTAGTTCACAGGAGAGCTGCTCCCCACGACCCCCTGCCCCCACAAGAAATGGAAGACGCTTAAGCAGTGGAGCTGCCGTGGCCGACACAACAATTATAGGCCTGTAATCTAAATGGCAGCAAGAAATGTATAAAATCGTGGCAAATAGAAAACATGCATATAAAATTTTTAGCTTTTCGATCACTGAAGCTAATGCATTGTGGAAACACCAATCAAGGAGTGACAAGCTGTTTGTTTCTTGGGACAAGGTAAGGACTTCTTTTTTCTAGTCCTGACGGTGTTAACGTTATAGTTGAGCTGGCAAGAATTCTGAGCCATCCAGTGTGTATTTTAAGTTCATTTGTTAGACAAAATATGAGGAAATGTGGTCTCTTTTTTTATCACTTTTTCCTTCTGAATGGCTAAATCCAGATAACAGCACTCGGGGCGAACTGGAGGAGCCGGTTCTGCCCCTGCCCAGCTCCCGTCACCTGAGCCCTGTGCCCAGTGGGCAGCTGAGCCCCAACACAAGCGCCCCCACATTAAGAACTGGGTTACACGGCTACTCACATAATTTCACAACAGAGAAGGAAAAGGAAGCCACACGAAGGGACAGAAGAGCAGCCACAGGGCAGGGGCTGCCTAGCACATACGTTTTTCTAAGAAGGGGTCTCAGCAAAACGTGTGTTCTGTGAAGGCGGGCCCCACTCCACCCATGGGGTCCACATAGTTTTACTTCTGCAGAGATTTCCATACTTGATTTCTGGCCAAAAATATGAACACTTCCATGTGGGATACGCACATTCTTAAAACAGCTTACGTTTCTTAAAGGTTTCCTGTGGCTCTTCTGTTTAGACAACGCTGTGTGTAAAATTACCATAAACATTTACCATCAACGTTACAGAATCATAAGAGCGGGCGTTCCAATCAGACGCGTGTAGCCCCTGCCTGGCCCACGCCCGCCTCGCAGGCAGCTCTCTCGCCCTCGCAGGCAAGTGGAGGGGGCGCTCCTGTTCTGTTCTGGCCTCCGGAGAGAAGTGCCCACAGTCACAGAGCCTCAGGCCGGGGGCTGAGTCCGCGGGACTCGTCTGGCCGGGTTCCGTGTCCCGTGTTTCCTGATGACATGACTTCACCTCGGAGCCTCCTCTGCCCTCACGAAGCCAGGGCACCTTCTCATTAGAAAACAGCCACGTGGCGAAGCCCCTCCGGCTCTAAAGCGCACAGTGTAACCGGCTGAAGCTGCTCGGCTGCTGCGCGCGTGTTCATTCATAGTCGCACATGCACGCACGCGCTCGCTGTGGAAGGGGCCGGACCAGAGCATCTGCGCCAGGACTCTGCAGCGCGCCCGTCGGGGATCCTCTCCTGGGGGACGAGGCTCAGCTGGGGACCCAGCGGAACTTGTAGCCCCCGCTGGCCGTCCGGATGGTGAAGGCGTTGCCCTGGGGGAAAGACAGGGTGCGGATGGTGCCGTGGCTGCGGATGGGGGTGCAGAAGGAGCCGCCCTCCTCCAGCTCCCCGCGGCTCAGGTCGGGCGAGCGCGGGCTGCAGTCGGTGCGCAGCCCCCGGAAGGCTCCGTGCAGAAGCCCGGGCGGGCAGGCCAGCCTCGCGGGCTCCGGCTGCAGGCGGAGGCGCTTGGGGTCGCGGCTGCGCAGAGCTTCCTCGCAGCGCTCGGAGAGGTCCCGCAGGAGGGCGTCCACGTGCTCGCAGTCCGGCCCCGCGGCGCCCAGCAGCTCCTCCAGGCTCCGCTTGGCGGCGGCTTTGGGCAGGCAGGGCTCCCCGCCCTCCCGGGCCTGCGTGATCATCAGCTTCTGCAAAAGACAGAGGGGCCCCCTGCGGCCAGCGTGCTCTCCCGGGCCGGCTCGGACAGCTGGGGGGCTGCCCGGGGCGCACGGCACCTGGGCGCACCTGTGCCCCCTGACAGGGACTCGGCGGGCTCCCCACGGGCCTCTCCGTCCCCCACCCGCCGGGCCCGACGCTGGAAACGGGGCGGGTGCACAGATCGTCCCGACCGCCCGCGGCGCCCGCTCTCGCGCCGCTTACGTCCAGCACCGATGCCAGGTGCCGGGTCCGACTGGCGAGTTCCTTCAGCCGCACGTTGCGCTCCCGGAGCGACGCGATCTCCTCCTGCTTCTGGGTCAGCGTCGCGTGCAGCTGCGGGAGGGGCCCCGGTGAGGGCGCTTCGCGAGTCCAGCCCAGACCCTGACGCCCACCCCGGGGCATTCACACCGGCGAGAAGCCGAGTTCTCTGCTGTGACTCTAACATATTGCGCTCTCGGCTCCATGCATCTCCGCCCCTGGGCGCTGGTAGCTCCGACGCGCCCTTCCCTCGCCGGCCAGGCGGGGCCCAGGGAGTGTGGCGCTCGACGGACAGAACTAGCACAGCGAGGGGCACTGGACGGGGACGCCCGTCCAGCACAGGGAGGCTCCCGAATGCCGCGGCCCTGGAGAGCCGGGCGGGGCTGGACACCGAGGGGGAGCCCGGGAGCAAGAGCAGCCCCGGGAGCCACCTGGGCCCCGGTCCCGGTCCCGGTCCCGAGGTCCTGGCACATCCCCGCCCTCCGCCCGCCCCCAGGGTCGTGGCCGCCGGCCGGGCCCTACTTGATTGTTCTCCACCAGCGCGTCCCCCAGCGCCCGCTGGTTCTGGTCGGCCAGCTCCCGCCAGTACTGCTCCGCCGGCGGCGGGGGTGGCGGCAGGGCCCGCGGGTCCGGCGGGGGCGAGAGGCAGGGCCCGAAGGGCAGTGAGTCGCCCGGAGAGCAGGGGAGGTCTCCGCCAGCCGGGGGAGGCGACATCCAGGGGGCCGAGCCTGAGGGAGAGCGGGAGCTGGGCGCGCAGCCTCGGATGGCCCAGCTGGGGCGGGACTGGGGGCCGCGACGGGTAAAGCGGCCGCGCTCTGCATCCTACCCTCCCGACCCCTGTAAACACGGGCAAGTGCTCACGTCAGCTTCCCGAGCGGGTCTCGCCGAGGCCACACACCCCGAAGCTCTGCGCACCCCGTCACTCTCCCTCCCGGTCACCTCGCGGGCGGGGCCCCTCCCAGAGCCCGCACGCGACTCATCTCCGTGGCAAGGCTGCGGCCCCCAGCGTCCCGGAGCCCGGCCTGTGTGCACTGGGGTCGCCACCTCCGGACCAGGATGTCTGCAGAGGCTGCACGGGGTGGGGGCCCCGGGACCCTCCACCTATCGAACTGCCCGAGACGCCACGTACCTGCGATGAGCTCGTCCACCGTCGCCCTGAAGTCCCGCAGGTCCCAGTCCGCCGCCTGCGGGCCATGGCTCTGCAATAAAGCGGAGGCGTGAGTCCGGGTCGCACCGACGCTGTCCTCCCGGCCCGCGGGAGTCTGCCCGCCCGAGCTCCCACCTGAAGACCAAAGCCCCACCCAAGGCGCGGGGCCCAGCAGGCTTGCACAGCCATGGCGGGGGGCGGGGGGCGGGGGGCGGGGGGCCGGGACAACCCGCGAGGGGCCGCAGGGCGCGCACCTGGAGCATCTGAGTCGGGATGGTCCCTCCGCGCTCAGAGCAGCGGCCCCGCCCCGCCCAGGTCCGCGCGCCCTCATTGGCCGGCCGCCAGCCAATCGGCGGCCTGCGCGCTCCCTGCGCCTGGGAACTTCCGCGCGGACTCACCGGGGACCCGCCTCGGGGCCGCGCTCCAGTCCCGGGGCCGCACCCGACAGCCAGCACCGGGGGGTCTCACGGGCCGTGACTCCAGCCCGGTTTCCCGCCGAGGCTGGGTCGCAGCCAGACCACAGCCCCGTGAAGGGGGGGAAGGGGAGGGGCGCTGGGACGTGGGCGCCGGAGATGCCGCAGAGCCCGGCCGCTTTCTTGTCCTGAAAAGTCGGAGTTCCCGCCCCCAGAGGCGATGAGCCCCAGCATTTGAACTGTCTCCCCGAGGCTCCTGCGGGGCGCGGGCCGGAAGGGGCCAGGCACCTCCCCGTCCCCTTAATTCCGAGCATTGGACTTGATAAAACTCCTCGCGCGACGTGGGAAACGCGGGGACGTGCCGGCTCCGCGATGCAGGGGGGAGGCCCTGAGAGCTGCGCTGCCGCCACCTGCTCCGCGGTGGACTTGCGGCCGCGTGGGAGGCGGGCGCCTTGGTCCTCCTCCTCCGCACCCCCAGCCTCGGCGTCCTTAAGGGCAGCCCGGCGCAGGCGTCCCGGGAGGCAGCGGGGCTGGTGTGGCGGGCGCCCGGTTGCCTGACCCATGTGACTGACCGACAGGTTCCTTTACTCGGGCGTGGTCTCCCCACAGCCCTTCGTGACGCCATCAGGGCGTTGGTGAGAAGAGGAACTTACTCCGCCCCGTCTTTGCAGACTGAACCAGAGCCAGGCTCCGCAGGGAGGAGGGGAATAAAGCTCGTAGACAAGTCCTGACCCCAGAAGCCTGGAGGCTAACGGGGGTGGTGGGGGTGAGGGGGCAGGAAATGCTTCCGCTGCGTGTCCAGGTGTGACCCACCCAGACTCCAGCACTCAGCACCCATCTCTGTGCACCTCCCCCAGCAGGAGGGGAGGAGGGGGCCTGGGAAGTGTGAGGGAGCCTGGACTGGCCAGCGTCTCCCGAGGGGACCTTCCCCTCGGGTCCCTCCCCTTTGCATCAGCTCCGTCTTCCCCAGGAAAAGTGCTGGACCTCCTGGGCCATGGGTGTGAGCTCTGCCCTGAAATGTTGAATCCTAGCTCCCCAATGAGACAAAACCTGGCATTTCTCCAAGTACAACAGCAGCTTCC
>JAWPEG010000005.1:1051631-1090343 GCA_035771395.1 Myotis vivesi | reverse complement strand
CCCCCCCCCCCCCGCCCACACACACAGACGGACACAGGACATGACATCAAGTGTGAAGCTCTCTCTGTGAGCACAGATCCAGGAGAGCCCGCTGGGCTCCTGTTACCCGCAAAGTAAACACCTGGAGGGAGGGCTGTGTCGCTCTGGGTCAGAGGAAAGGAGCCCAGACTGTCCTTCCTTGTCTGAGCATCTCGATCTCAAAAGAACCGGGACCGGCCTCCGAGGGGCCAGCCTTCTGCCTGGACAACCCCTGCTCTCAGGGGCACCCGCACGGAGGCCCGGGCTCTGTCCCTCCGCGGAGGCCTGGGAGCTCTGCTCCACCACCTGCCCCAGTTGTGGGCCGTCCTGTCTTAGAGTTCTGTGCTGGGCCTGCCCACGGGCCCCTGATGCAGGGAAGCTGGCCTGGCACCCGGCCAGGGCTGGGCCGGGGCCGGGCAGTGTCAGCCCTGGAGAGCAGCAACGCGGTATGGAAATAGAAGACAGGTTTGGGGGGTAAAAGAAAAAAGTCAAACGCCTCTTTGTCCCATGCGGGTAAGTAACGCGAGCCTTTATGGGGAGAAAATATTCCAGAAGCGCCCAACTGCCCCCGGGCCGCCTCTGCAGAGTCTCTGAGTCCTCGGTTCCTCCCCCGCTTCCTCCTGCGGTAAACTCCCTCCCGTCTCCATCCCGCGCGCTCCTCCCTCCACGCTCCTTGGATGCGGGGAATGAGATGGTTCACGGGGGACCGCGGGACGGGGGCGGCGTGTCAGAGGCCCAGCGAGCCACTGTGCTCCCCTCCCGCCCGGCCTCTCGGGGAGCGGTCACCCCCTCCTCTGTCTCAGGTCCAGGGGAGGGTGGAGGAAGAACGGAGACCCGAGGCGCGTCTGGAGCAGGAGCCCTGGGGAGCCCTGCCCTCGGGGAGCCCTGCCGGAGCCAGCGCGGCTCTAAGAACGGCGGGCCGGCCTTGGAGGCGCACCGGGAGGACGGGCGTTAAGACCCTCCAGGCGCAGATTCCGGCCCGCGCCCCCTCCCCCGCTGGCCCGACGAGCCTGCGCTTCCGCCGCAAGGGCCGGTGCGGGAACGAACCTGTAGTTTGGGCGCCGCAGGCGGCGAGGGGCCCCGCTAGGGAGGGAGGTACCTGCGAGGCGGCCGAGTCCCCGGCAGGCGGCGCGTCACGCCCGAGGAACGAGCAGTCGGCGAGGTCCTGCAGGTCGATGGTGGTGAAGGCTGCACAGGGGACCCGGGGACACGCGGGCGGACCGTGAGCCGCGCCGGGACGCGGACCCGGGGACCGCAGCTCCTCCCGGCCGCGCGCGTCCACCCGCCCAGCAGGGGAGCCCCTGGGGCGGGGGCGACGGGCTCACCTGGCAGCGCCCCGGGCTCGGCGCCCCGGGGGTCCTCGTACACCGACACCGGGCTGCCGCCGCCGCCGCCGCCGCCGCCGGGGAAGAACTGCCGCGGAGGGACGAGCTAGGCGGGCACAGAGACGGTGAGCGCGGGCCGGCCACGCAGCCCGGGGCCTGGGGACCCGCCCGCCCGCCCACCTTCCTCTCTGGCCGCCCGGGTTTGGCGAGGGCCCGGCCGCGCAGCTCCTGCATCCGGTTGGGACAGATGCTGCCGAAGGCCCGGCGTCCCGCCGCGGCTCCCTCGCGCGCCTGCATCTCGCCTGCTGCCGGCCCGCGCCCCGCGCCCCGCGCCCCGCGCTCCGCTGGCTCTGCAGGTCCCGCGCTGCCGGGTGGAGCAGGGGGACCCGAGGTGCGAGGGAGGGAGTACCCCGCGCGGGAGGGGCGGCTCGCGCCGGAGGTGGCGCCGTCAGCCCCGGACAATCTGCCGCGGGCGGAGGCGTTAAACCCGACCCGGCAACGGCTTCCCCCGGGACCGCGAGCGCGGGGCCCGCGCCCGCCAGCGCCCTTTTGGCGAGTGTTGGCGCCGCCGCCTCCAGGCCGCGCCAAAGGGAGGCGGGAGGCAGGGTTCCCGGCGCGCGCGCCGCCTTCCCATCTCGGCGGCGGAGGACACGCGAGGGCTCTTTCCCGTGTTCTCCCCACCGGCCCCGGAGCGGGACCTACACGGGGTCTCCGGAGGCGGAACCGATGCAACCTGGGCCCCGCTGCAGGGTTTGTGGGAGATGGGACCCCAGCAGGCGCTCGCCAGTCACAGCAGCCCCTCCCCCAGGATCCAGAGGGAGCGCTCCCGGCCTCCATGTGCGCGCTCACACTTGGGAACCCGTCAGACGCTTAGGGCCCCACCCGCACCCCCTGGCCCCCCAACCCCTGGCCCCGACTTTCCGGGCAGCAGCGCCTGAGCACAACCTTTGAAGGGGGGTCAATAATAGAAAAGTGACACCTACACCTTCTCCTCCAGTTTCAGAAAACGCCTCTGCGGGCAGCCTCTGCCCTCCCGCCCATCCAGGCTCCAGGGGCTCCGCTGCAGCCCTTGCCGCCTTCCCACGCCCGCCCGCCTCCCCCTCCCCCCCATCTCCAGGTCTTTGGGTGAGGGGCTCTCTCGGGACCACTCTATGCATCTAATTTGAACAACTGTCTGAAATTGGGATCTTTGTGGCCTCCTGTTGGGCACCTTGTGTCTTACACCTGGCTTGACAGTGAACTATCCTCTTTTATTTGCACCTGTTACCTGGATTAAAAATAGGACCCCTAGCAGTGATGGAGAGATAACAGGACCCCTAGCAGTGATGGAGAGTAGCCCAGGCAGAGCTGGGATAGACTTAAAGACTCTGGTCCCTCTGTAGGTGGGGGCGCCCAGCTGGGGAGGCCAGTCAGTTGGAGTTGGGGTGATGTCCCAGGGGACCAGCTCTGCCTTTGGGGCCAGCGCCTGGGGATCAGAACCAGGCTCCACCAGGTCCATGAACCAGTTGTTTAGGGAAAACAAGGCTGACTTCAGGAGTGTTACTGTGAAGTTGTGTCACGTGACTGGTGCTTGGCTGGATGGATTCATGTTGTTGTCTTAGGAGCCTTCTAGCTGCGCCTCAGCCTCCCACAGCCTAGTCCAGGCTCCGTCTCCTGAGCAGCCAGCCACTGGCCAGCCCATCCCTGCTCCCCTCCTCGCTCCACCTTCCAAGCCTGCAAAGTAGGGGGGCTCTTAGCTAAGTTTCAGGGTGATCTCTACACATGGAGACCATCACCGACTTTCCAAAACAGGCTCATTTTCCACCAGTGAGTTCCAAATCGGGGCAGAAAAATATGGGCATTGTGCATGGACTGTATCCTAGAGCAGCGGTTGCCAACCGGTGGTCCGCGGGCCACTGGTGGTCCCTGAGGTCCGAAAGGATGGCGGCCGCTGGTTTAAGGGAACCTGTGGCAACAGGACCTGAAGAGGTGACGACCTGAGTCCCCTCCTGGAGGGTCTGGAACCAGATCACACAGACCTGTGGTGGAGTAACGCTGTGAGGACAGCTCCTCTCCACCTCACACGAAGAGCCTGTTCCCTCCGCCACCCCCCTCCCGCCAGGCTGAGGCGGGCGCTTTGGAATTTGGAGATGATATGACTTTATCCACCTGCTTCTTACCGTCACAGACCAGCCTCTCCTCCATCAGCATGGGATCACCACTTCCCCCTCCCCAGCCAAGGAGGGGACCGCCCTGCAGAGCTTGGAGAATGGGCTCATCAGGAGGGAGGGGTGCTCTGAGGGCTCAGGGTGAGGGGTCCTGACTGGGGAGTCCTTGGGGGCTGGTGAAGAGAAGTGCAAGGAGACTCTCTACTTTTGCTTTGAGTTTGTTTGCATTTTATTTGTGCATATTGATCATGCATTTAGACTTCCTCTAAATGCAATAGAAAGTCTTTTTCAACCAGACAGAAAATGGGAATAAACAGTATCATGAACAACAGTATGTTCATGTCCGGGTGATAACGTTTTCCTGCACCTGCTTTATCGCTATTTCTGTCTCCAAGTTTCTCTGTGTGTGAGCCACTCCGTTCACTGTGCCGGCTGCCGCCAGCCTCCTCGGAGACTTGCTACCCGCTGGGCCCCTGCTGGGGATTCGCATGGGCCATCTCATTCACCACAGACCTCCGCCCTGCAGACAAGTGCTACTGTTTCCCCCTTTTTACAGAAGATACTGAGACATAGTGATGAGACTTGCTTAAGGTCACCCAGCAAACTGACCCCAGAGCCCACTTGTGTAATTGGTACTTGATACCAACTACCTCACAACCATCTCACATAGGCTTTAAACAGCCTGTTGGAGGTGTGCAGCCACGCCCACTGCAGCCTGTGTGTGGGGAGCTGAGCCAGCGGCTAAGGGGGCCTGGATGCAGATCACCTGCCTCCTCCCCACCTGCCCCACTGCTCACCCCTCTGCAGCCAGAGTCCTTCTCTGAAACCGAGAAAGGAGCCGCTGCCTCATGGGATTGGGCTACAATAGGAATGCTGAGCACAGTGCCTGACCCTAAGCGCCCAGTGGTAGCCATGGTAACCAGGATGCCAGTTACCCTGGGCCAGGGGTCCTCAAATTTTTTAAACAGGGGGCCAGTTCACTGTCCCTCAGACCGTTGGAGGGCCTGACTGTAGTTTAAAAAAAACAACTATGAACAAAGTCCTATGCACACTGCAGCGGCAAAAACACCCCTCGGGCCGAATAAATGTTTTCGGCGGGCCGAACGTGGCCCGCGGGCCGCAGTTTGAGGACCCATTCCTGGGCTCACGCATAGCAGGTGAGAGAGAAGCCTGATTGCAGGCAGCAGGGCTGGGTTTGTGGTGCCCATTACTGCCCTGCAAAGCCCTAATTTCCAGCACCTGTGAGGGCAGGGAGCGCTCCCTGTCCTGTGTGAGGCCGCCCAGTCCCAAGGCACTGTCTACACCAGCCCTCCCCCTCTCCGCAGCATGGGCGGCTGTAGGCTCTAGTCTGCCGTACACCCCACCGCACCCTCTGCACCTCTGGGGGTGAGCCATCCTCGTTCTGCGACAGGAGGGCGAGGGGTGGGGTGGAAATCACAGGGTCTCTGCCTACAAGTGATGACTCATCTTGTAACCGGAACCAGGTCACCTGGACCTCTGGGACCTGGTGGGGTTCTTATTGATTTTTGAAAGAGGGAGGGGGAAACATCAACGTGAGAAACAGCCAGGGGTTGCCTCACAAGGAACTGCGACCCAGGTATGTGCCCTGACCCCTGACCAGAAACCAGCCAGCATGTGGTGTATGGGGGACTCTCCAACCAACCCAGCCACCCCAGGCTGACCTGGGCTCTGGTACAGACATGCCAGCTGGAGTGGAGCTGGGCGCGGGGGGGGGGGACCCCCGATTGCTGCCTGTTGCCCAGGCCTTCACCATCCTCCTGGGACAAGCGCGTGTAAGAGGGACATTCAGACAAACCAGGACAGAGACAGTCAGCCAGACAGCCTGTTTATTGGGGAAAGGTGCTCTCCCGGGCGCTCAGTAAAATAAATAAACAACCAGACACAACCATGACGATCCTACACTATTTACAGCCCCATGCTCCATGGGCCAACGCTGCATGCTCTCAAAGCAGAGGTAGCACTCCGCCCGCCCGGCCAGGGGACAGGAGGCCAAGGGCGACCTCATTCCCAGCTCAGCTGGGCCTCGGGGACAGGCTGCTCTCACCGCAGGCCTGGAGGCGCAGCATGTGGGCCAGGGGCGCGCCGTTGATGGCCACCAGGAGCCGCAGCTGCGCCAGGCAGTCCTGCAGCTCCGGCTCGGGGTGCCCGCCCAGGTGCAGGTCCACGGGGCGCGGGAGCCCGAGCAGCCGGTCAGCCAGCGCCAGGCAGCAGATGGCGAGCAGGGAAGGGGCGTAGCTGCTGAAGGCGTAGTCGGCCAGGCTCAGCTCTGCCACGGCGCGCGCCAGCGCCTGCGCCTCCAGCGCGTGGGAGACGGGGGCCTTCCCGGCGTCCACGCGCGCGTGCGTGAAGTGCTCCAGGAAGAAGCTGAGGGTGGGTGCGCCCAGGCTGAAGCTCAGCTTGTGCAGCACGATGCGCTCCAGGTTGCAGAGCTGCTGCCGCGAGAAGGCGCCGCCGCACAGCGACAGGAGCTGCTCCACGCGCGGCGGGTGCACCTCCACCTGCAGCACAGGGCGCTCAGCCCCCGCCGCGGCCTCCAGGCCCGGGCCCGCACCCCAGCCTCCAACCCGGGAGAAACCGGGCCCCCTCCCTTCTAGCGAGATGGCCGTGACTTCCACGTGGTCACCTGGCCGCGCTCCCAAGACCTTCTCTACCCGCCGTTCCGCCGAGAAACGGGCGAGGAAGCTAAGGGGCTAGGAGTGCACCGGCCGCGGGGACGCGCGCAGCCCAGCTCAGTGGAGGCGGGGGCGGGGATAGGGCTGTGGGGTGCACCGGGTGCCGGCGTCTGCCCGGAGTTCAGGGAGCCCCGCGAGAAGCCGTGCGCGCCGGAAGAGCCCGCAGCCGGGCGGCCCAGGCCCCGCGGGCAGGTACCTGTTTGCAGGCGATGAGCAGCGCCGTGACCCCGAGCAGCTGGAAGCAGTCGGCGGCCACCGGCGTGGTGGCGAGGAAGCGGTCCAGGGTGTTCACCGCCAGGCACAGCGACTCGAAGGAGAGGCCGAACCGGCGGTGCACGGGGATCAGCCAGCTGAGCAGCTTGCAGCGCGACTCCGCCGTGACCTGCGGGGAGCGGGGGGCGGCGGAGCTGGCGGAGAGGCGCCGAGCAGGGGGCAGCTCCGTCCCCCAGGAGGGCAGGGGAGGAGGAAACGGCTGAACGCGTGTCAACTGGGCGCCCGGACCCGCGCCCGCCCGAGAGCAGCAGACACCGCGCCGCCGTCTCGGCAATCCGGGAGGCGGATGGGGGGGGGGCGGTCCCCGCCTCGCAGATGAAGAAACCAGCGCAGGATCGGTAAGTAGCTCGCGGGGTCGGCAGCCGCCCGACTCCCCCTACGAACCGTCTTCATGCCGCCGCTGCCCCTGCGCCCCGCTAACCATTCGGGTCCCTGAAGCCAGCTCGGCCCCCTTCGCTGGGTCGGGGCAGGACCGGGGCTGGCGCGGGCCAGGCCCCGGGGGAGGAGGGCGCGGCGGGAGGGCTCCACCGACGCTCACCTGCGGCTGCCGCGCCAGCGCCTCCCGCGCGTGGAAGTGACTCTCGCGCGCCTTGCGGAAGGCGTAGCAGCTCTGCCCGTAGTCGCGGAAGGTCCGCAGGTCCAGCTGCACCGGCTGCTGAGCCAGGCCTCGCGCCCGGGGCGCCGCGGGGCTGCCTGCGCCGTCCGAGCCGGAGCTGGGGGACGCGAACAGGTCGCCGACGCCCGAGTCGCCGGGGGGTGAGCGCGGGCGCAGCGGCTGCTTCCTCCGAGGGCGCGGGCGCCCGAGCTTCTTCACCGGGGCGCGCGGGTACCGGCCCTTGTCCCCTCTCCCTGCCCCGGCGGCGGGGCTGGCGAGGCACGGGGTCACCATGCTGCGGCCGGGCCGCCAGCTGCTCTGGGGCTGCGGCGGGCAGGGAGCGCGGGCGAGGGGGCGGCGAGGCCCTAAGTACCGCCCGCGCCTCCCTCCACCACGCCCCCCGCCTCTCACTGGCTGGACCCGGCGACCGGCAGCCGCGCTTTCCCGGCTAAACTACCGCCAGCGCCGGCCGTGAGCCGAGGAGGAGGGGCCGCCGCGCCGCGCGTCCCTCGTTACCCGGGCAACCAGCGGGCTGCCGCAGGAGGCGCTGGCGGGGGCGAAAGTGCAGATGGAGGGAGGGCGCCAGGTGAGCTCAGCATCCTGCTGAGCTGCTGTGCGGCTCTGGAAAGGAGATGGTCCCGGGGGCACCTCCCCTCCCGGGCGGGGGCTCCGTCCCTCCGGCCCCGGTCGTCTGGCCCCTCCCGGTCGGATCCAGGTGGTATTTTTAAGGTCCGCCCAGGAACCCCGCAGGAAGGCAGCAGCGACAGACCGTCGCGGGAGTTTTCTGCAGGGACCGCAGTTCCCCGATCCCGCTGCGCGTGTGGTTTGGTGAAGGCAGGACTCGCGTAGCTTGGTCCCTGTCAGCGCTCGTCTCTGCCCGGCTGTTGTCTGGCGGCCGGTCCAGCCCGAGGAGCCTCGGACCGCCTCTCCGCACTTTGCACCCCGCGCCCTGAGGCTGCAGCTGTTTAGAGACATTATCCGATGGCTGCATTCCCGCTTTACCGAATGGCCGCCACCTCCTCCTCCGCCCGGCCGGCCTTTCCCGGTTCCTCCTGCTTCCCGTCCTGAGCCTTCGGAGGGGCCGGGTCCTCGGAGGAAGTGACCCTCCCTGCAGGGGCGCAGAGCTCGGGGGGGGGGGGTGGGGGCGTCCGGGACCACTGAACCCCGGTTCCCTGGGCCCTGCTGGCGTGGTCCGCAGCTTCCCGGCCTGGGAGAAATTGGACCCTTTAGGAGACGGGCACTGGTGGCCCAGGTAGCCCCCCGGGCAGAGCGCCCACCGCCAGGGGCCCTCAGGAGGTGGAACCACTAGGTGCCTTCCCCCTCCCAGAACAAAGGCTGCCAGGTGCAGGTAATCGGAGTGTAAATCTTTGCCCACAATGGAGTGGGTGTGAGGTGGTACCTTCTGGAGATGCAGCTGAAAGAAAAAGGACCCACTGGGGTTCTGGGCAGTGTCACCCCATTTCCCTGTGAGTCTCCAGACCTAAGAGTGTGGATTGTAACATGAAAGCTAAGAATCACCTGTATTTCAAAACAGATGCCTGGGCTCCCTCCTCCTCTCCGGCTGTTGTGGGGACCCTCTCGTTGAGGAGCCATGGAGGGAGGCACCCTTACATCGGTGAGGAGGGAGAACCGGTCGGGGGATGGCCAAGCAGGACAGTGGAAGGAACGCAGAGGCCACGGTGGGGTGGGAAATGTCCCCCATGTGGCCTTCAGGGAGCTGCTCCCTGGTAAATGCAGGTGTATTTGCCTGGAGAGACCAGTGCTAACTGCTGTCGTTTAAACGCAGTCCTTGGTGAATGTGAAATGGTGGGGCCACTGAAGCTGTCCTCGGGCAGTGAGCACTGTTCCCCCTGGCGAGAGCCCACACAGCACAGGTGCCATCCTGTTGCCCCTGTAGGTGAGGCTGGGGGGCCTTGGGGAAAAGGCCTTGCTCCCCCAGAGTGTGCCTGTGGCTCCAGCTCTGGCCAGAGGAGCTGTTTCCAGGACAGACACTGGTTATATTGCTCTTCGCTTTGTTGCGCTTCACAGATGTTTCGTTTTCACAAATTGAAGGCAAGACCTTTCACCAGCAAAGATGACCACTCTGGCCGGGTCAGAAACAGCCAGCAAGGCCGCGTGGGCCCTGCCCTCACAGAGCGCCCAGGCCAGTGGGGAGGCAGCCCGCTCGTCATGTTTTTTCAATGATTAATGGGCGGTAAGGACTGTGCTAGACCCATGGTCGGCAAACCGCGGCTTGCGAGCCACATGCGGCTCTTTGGCCCCTTGAGTGTGGCTCTTCCACAAAATACCACGTGCGGGCGCACATGTACAGTGCAATTTAAACTTTGTGGCCCATGCACAGAAGTATTTTGTGGAAGAGCCGGTATTTTGTGGAAGAGCCACACTCAAGGGGCCAAAGAGCCGCAGTTTGCCGACCAAGGTGCTAGAACAGAGGTTCTCAACCTTGGCTGCACATTAGAATCACCTGGGAATCTTTTTAAAATCCTAGTTTCTGGGCCTCATCCTCCGGAAATTCTGTTTCTTTGTTACGGGGTGGGGCCACAACATTAACAAAGAAACAGAATTTCCAGAGGATGAGGCCCAGAAACCAGGATTTTAAAAAGATTCCCAGGTGATTCTAATGTACAGCCAAGGTTGAGAACCACTGTGATAGAGGATCTCCTGGGTGTAGGGGTGACATAAAATACAGGACACCTGTTAAACTCAAGTGAGAGATGGAGAATAAACGCTTAGTATGTCCCAAATACCGAATGGGACACATTATACTAAAATCATGTTTTTCTGAAATTCAGAGATGGCATGGGGCATACTTCCACCCAAAGATTCTCTGTTGTTTAGCTGACATTCGAATGTAACTGGGCCTCTGGGCACGTGGCAGCCCCGCCTGGTGCCCTCGGAGCCTGGTAGAGCTGCTGGCCCGGGGTGGGGTAGGTTTCCCAGCTCAGTGCAGGTTCCGCTAACACAGAGGGTGGGGTGGAAAGAGGAGGGGGATGTGGGTGGGAGGGTTGGAAGCATGGGTCCTGCGGCCTGAACACAGGCCTTGGGTGGGAAGTAGGGAGATGAGAGCTGATGCTCAGACAGACTTGCTGTGCCCGGTGCTGTCATGCTCTTTATGTGCATTGTGCTCACTGAATCTCCAGACTATGCTCTGAGGTTGACTCTATCTTGTCCCCATTTTACAGAAGAGAAAATGGAGGCTTAGAGGACGAGTCATGTGGCCAAGGGCCTGCAGGCAGTAAGGGCAGAACCGGGCTCCTCAGCCAGCCGCTCCCTGTCCCATTACCACTGCGCAAGTCCTGAAACCTCACATGGTCCAGAGCCTTGTTTGCTACAGTAGATGTTTGGACTTCCCCGAAGCCATGGAGGCCAGACCCAGGGGGAGAGCGGGTCTGTCCTTTGTTTTTAAAGATCCCCGTGGCTGACCAGCCAGAAATGGAGAGGAGGGGGCAGGACGAGGCCGTCTGCGTGCAGTATTGGTGATATGAACAATGCGGCCCAAGTTAAGGGCTTTTTCTTTGCCCTATGAAAGGTCTTTAATTCCTGTTTTCTAATCTCTCTGGGACCTGGGCCCAATGCACCTTAAAGGCAGTAGGTAAACCTAAAACACTTAAAAAATGTCAAACCTAATTAAACCCAGGCTTCTCTAATGAAAGCTGCTTAGCCCTGAGCCCTGCTTCGCTTCAGGTGCAAGTTATGAAAACTGCCAGGGAATTAATATCATGGAACCAAGTTGCCTTTTGTTTTGTTCTTTTCCAGTTTGGCACTTCCGTTTCAGCCGAAAGTACCCACCCGGCCTGAACAGGAAGAATGCATTCGCTGACAGTACCTTTTTTTTTTAATCAAACAAAACACATAGGTTGCTACCTAGATGTGGACAACTTTGTTAGCACCTCAAATGATCCTTCAACTAAGGTTTGATTGCCACCAAAAACTGTATTTACTTAAGACTGTATTTTCTATTGATGTACTTAAGTGCCTACGTTGAGAAGTATTTAAGGTACTTGAAGTCAGACTAGTTTTGCTGGTATTTAGTAAAACAAAGGACAGGAATTTTCAGCACTTTCTTAAAGGCAGACGTTTGACTAACTGTCTGACTGTCTGCCCGAATCCACGCCTGGGGAAAGGGCCATCTGTTACCTGCCTACCTGCTACTTTGCCAAGTTCATCATGGGTTCAGTAGACACGCTCAAGACCATTGCTTCCCCACCCCCACCCGCTCCACCCACGCGCTCCCTCTCCAGGCTCACACCACCTGTGGCAGTCTGCCCGGCACAGGTGGTGTTGTGTGATAACAGGGCCCTCAACTCTGGAGCCAAACTCCTTGGGTTCGAAGCCTGGCTTTAGAGCAGCCAAGCTCCATAAACTTAAGCAAGTTACCTGTGACATAGTTCTGAGGGTTCGACAGGCAGGCCATGTGCTCAGCGTGGTGGCTGCTGCTGCAGCTCTGCTCTATCCGAGCAGACACATCTCCTTTTGGGAAGAATACCTGCCCTCAGTGTGTGGATGAGTCAGTTATTGGTTAGCAGACCAGGACTTTAAATAATCATAAGTATGTTAAAGAAAACACAGGGCAAGGTGGGGAAAAAGGACAGAAAGGTAAGAATTGCATCAGAGACCTGAAATCTATAAAAAATAATCAAATGAGCTTGTCATTGAAAACCATAACATCATAAAACAGTCTTTAGTCTGCAGATGAGTGAGGGTCTTCCCATCCTGAAATACCTATTTTCAACCTGTTGTGCTGTTTCTCCATCACATCTGTAACTGGTACTCTACCTTTGCGTTTGTATTTGTTCCCTACAAGTCATGCTGTGTGACTGGGAGTTAACGCAGGCCTCACGGCGAGGTCTTGGAAGGCCTGCTTGTCGGGGGGCTCTGGGCTGGAGCTGGAACTGGCTCTGGAGGCGCCCCTAGTTTTCAGGTAACTCTTTTGCCTGCTTGGGGGGCTGAATGCCTCCCTTCCTCTGGGAGTCTGGAATTTCCATAGCTACGGCTTTGGTCTTTGGGCCTCAGGCGGGCTTCCCTGGGCAGGCACTGCATGTGTAGTAGCCTCTGCGTGGGTTCCTTCAGCTTCCAGGTGACGTGGCTTCTCCCTCGTTGATCCTGTGGAATATCCTTTCTCTGGTCCTCCTGCGAATCACTGAATGTGTGGGTAGCTGTGGGACCTGACAGTGTCCCTCCTTAACACCCTTTGTTCAAACTGCTCCCAAAAGGCTCATCTGCTTCTTAACCCAGTAGTCTTTCTTCGTCCACGTCTGTCGGTGATATTACTCCAGCTTTCCTCCCCTCCCTCCTGCGCTCATTCAGCAGACCTTGCCAAGTGCCTGTGGGCAACTGTGCTCTGGCACATCAGTGCGTGTTCCGAGCAGCACATGGTCTGCGGGGAAGACAGGAAGCAGAGGGTTCACGCTGACGGAGTCCTGTGCTGTTGGCGGCATTAAAGGGAGATGCGCTTCAGAACGGTGAGCGTGAGTCAGGAGGTAGGCCTGTGGAGGGAACATCACAGCAGGAGGAGGTCTGTTTGGATAAGAGCCAGAAGCAGTGCACCCAGCAGAGAACAGCTCATGCAGATGTGTAAAAAGCCATTGGGCCCTGGCAGTGTGGCTCACTGGTTGGGTGTCATCTGTACACGGCGAGGTCTCCAGTGTGATTCCTAGTCATCCGATGCCCAGGAGGGGGCATGCAAGAGGCAGCCCCAGCAGCACCACCACCTCTGAGCTTGGTGACAGGCTCTGGGCCCGCTGGTGTCCATGAGCAGTGCCTTTCTTCAGTTTTATTTTGAGTGTCAAATCCTCAACACTCACTTCTCCTGTTGTTCCTTATGGAGCTTTACTTCCAGCTGGTGTGGAGCTCATTTTCTCTGCTGGGTCAAGGCGTCTAAACGCTCCAGGCGGCAGCGACTGAGGGAGGATGCAGTGGGGACCCAGGGATCATCACTGAATCACACACGGCCCTGCCGAAAGGCACAGAACGCTGTGGGAAACATAGGTGGCACCAAAGAATTTATTGTAAATGTGGCAGCAAGTACAATGGGAACAATCGTCATTGAAAAGGAGCTAGAAAATGACGCGTTGAAAGCTGTGCTTTTCCCGCCACCTCTGTCGTGGCGAGCACCAAGGTCTGCGTCCTGAGAACCTCCCGGGACGGTCCGTGTTCACATCATTTCACGGCTGTGTCTTCATCTGACGTTTAAAGCAGTTAACCATGAACTTCAGTTTCAATTGTTCTCTGTTTTTATCAATTCCGTAATGATCTGTAGAATCTTGTCATCTGAGTGGGAGAAAAACACCATGAGCAAATTCATCACTGGCTAGTTTTCCAATGTATCCACAGGTAAACCACAGGTATCCCTCATTAAAAAACACCTTTACATTAAAATACAAAACGCGAGGAAACCAAGATGGCGGCATAGGTTAACGCGGGAGTTTGCTGCCTCGAACAACCACTTCAAAAATACAACTAAAAGACGGAATGGACATCACCCAGAACCACAGGAAGGCTGGCTGAATGGAAGTTCTACAACTAGGAGGAACCGAGAATCAGAGGAGGCGCAGGGCTGAAGTAAAATACTAAGGTGCGGCGCGGGCTGGTGGCTGAGGGCGCGGTTGTCTGTTTCAGTCCGGAGGGAGCCTCAGACTCTGAGCTCCAGATCCGGGAGAGTCTCTAGGGACCCAGACTCAAACCGGAGAAGCGGGACTGTCTGGCTACGGTCCCTCCGAGGTTTGCAGCGGTTGCTGGGACAGAGAGGCAGAGCCCCTGGGGACGGACTGAGAGCGGCCATGACGGCTCCCTCCTCCGCCCTGTTGATCCCGTGGGACCCGCCCCGCCCAAGCCCTGCACAGAGCCATTTGCCGGATAGCCTCAGGCAAAGGCTAGATTAGCGCAGCCAGTCGGCCTGGAGGTCAAATCCCTCTAGTATTAACTATAACAATCAAGGCTTAACTACAACAAGACTGCGCACAAAGACCACTAGGGGGTGTACCAAGAAAGCGTAAAAAAATGCGGAAACAAAGAAACAGAACAAAACTATCAAGGGAGGATATTGAGTTCAGAACCACACTTTTGAGGTCTCTCAAGAGGCTTCTAGAGTCTGTCGATAAACTTGATGAGTTGTACAGGAAATCTAATGAGACCCTCGATGGTGTGATAAAGGACCATCTAGAAAGTAAGCATACACTGACTGAAATAAAGAATATTATACAGACTCCCAACAGCAAACCAGAGGAGCGCAAGAATCAAGTCAAAGATTTGAAATGCGAAGAAGCGAGAAACACCCAACCGGAAAAGCAAAATGAAAAAAGAACCCAAAAATACGAAGATAGTGTAAGGAGCCTCTGGGACAGCTTCAAACGTACCAACATCAGAATTATAGGGGTACCAGAAGATGAGAGAGAGCAAGATATTGAAAACCTATTTGAAGAAATAATGACAGAAAACTTCCCCCACCTGGTGAAAGAAATAGACTTCCAAGTCCAGGAAGCGCAGAGAACCCCAAACAAAAGGAATCCAAAGAGGACCACACCAAGACACATCATAATTAAAATGCCAAGAGCAAAAGACAAAGAGAGAATCTTAAAAGCAGCAAGAGAAAGAAACTCAGTTACCTACAAGGGAATACCCATACGACTGTCAGCTGATTTCTCAACAGAAACTTTGCAGGCCAGAAGGGAGTGGCAAGAAATATTCAAAGTGATGAATACCAAGAACCTACAACCAAGATTACTTTATCCAGCAAAGCTATCATTCAGAATTGAAGGTCAGATAAAGAGCTTCACAGATAAGGAAAAGCTAAAGGAGTTCATCACCACTAAACCAGTATTAGACGAAATGCTGAAAGGTATCTTTTAAGAAGAGGAAGAAGAAAAAGGTAAAGATACAAATTATGAACAACAAATATGCATCTATCAACAAATGAATCTAAGAATCAAGTGAATAAATAACCTGATGTACAAAATGAACTGGTGATTATAATAGAATCAGGGACATAGAAAGGGAATGGACTGACTATTCTTGGGGGCAAAGGGGTGTGGGAGATGCGGGAAGAGACTGGACAAAAATCGTGCACCTATGGATGAACACAGTGGGTGGGGAGTGAGGGCGGAGGGTGGGGTGGGAGCTGGAAGGAGGGGAGTTATGGGGGGAAAAAAGAGGAACAAATGTAATAATCTGAACAATAAAGATTTAATAAAAAAAAATAAAATACAAAACGAACAGCAGCAATATTCACTATGAAACTACAGACGCCTATGGAACCTGTCGCCCTTCAAGTACTGTTTTAACAATTGCCATGCTTGTGCTCAGGTGGGAAGAGACGATGTGATGCGCTCAGTCCTTCCAGAGGCGTCACTGACCACAGCTCCCTGAGACAAGGCTGCTAGCTGTTCCCTGGCTCAGCGCGGAAGCTCCCGTGTCTCCATGTTTATCCCAGGACCCCGCACACAGGGAAGCCCCACAGAGGTGCCAATGGGAGTGACAGACCCGCTACACAAGGATCCACATTCCAGGGAATGAGACAGACAAGAGGCCACGGTATTTGCTAATGTTCTGTTAACAGCGGCTTCTCCGAGCAGCTGCTCTGATGTTGTGACTTCCGAAGACTCCCAACTGCTCTCTAGGTAGCTAAGGTGATCCTGTGCAGACTGAAATGCTCTATTCTACTAGACCAGGGGTGGGCAAACTGTTTGACTCGAGGGCCACAATGGGTTCTTAAACTGGACCAGAGGCCGGAACAAAAGCATGGATGGAGTGTCTGTGTGAACTAATATAAATTCAAAGTAAACATCATTACATAAAAGGGTACGGCCTTTTTTTTAGTTTTATTCATTTCAAACGGGCGGATCCGGCCCGCGGGCCGTAGTTTGCCCACAGCTGTACTAGACGCTTCAATACGAGAGGCGCTGGGTTTGATGGCTGCAGCGGGAATTCTGATAACGGGGCCCAGGGCCTGCCAGTTAGGTTCCTGGGGAGCGGTTCTGGGGGGTTCAGAGGCATAAAAAACCACTCACTTGATACAAGGGGAATAGTTTACACAAGAGAATAATTAGGTTTGAACAACTGTTTGAGTCAGATGGAATTCAGCATTAAATACATTTCATGAAGCTATTTTTAATCACCTGGAATTTAAGACTTCAATGTCCCACCCAGTGTATGCCGATACTTAAAAGTATACTGTTTCCTACCTACATTATAATCACACACTTACTTTCAAGGGACATCTTAGGATTTTCAAGCTTTTTTCTTAGAACAGAATCAATGAGAACTCTCAGCTGCTTGAAAATGACGGCTATCTTTACAGGGGCCTGTTGGGAGGAAGTGATCAATTGGACAGAGTTAATCCTGGGAGCGTGAATGTGTTTACATAAATCAAGATAAGCACGTATACCTTCCGCTCTGCTCAGCACATCCTGACTAACAAAGAACATTATGGGAAAAACACAGGCAAACCACTTCCTGTGGCTAAACTATGCAAACTTCAGTTTCCTTGTTAAGTATCCATGAACTTGATGGAAATTTTAAAACAGCTTCACTGAAGCACAGTTTGCAAACCATCAAGGTTCACTCCCTGTTGAGTGTGCTATTCCGTGATGTTGGGGAGCCCACGGCTGCGCCGCTGTCACCAGGGTCCTGCGGCAGGACACCCGCACCGCCTTGGCCTTGGTGAACACTGCACCCCCTTTCCAGGCTGCATTTACCATGTACTGGCCTCTCTGGTCTGAGACAAGCCGCTGCCTGGCACAGCACAGGAGAAGGTCACTTAGTTTAAACGGGTCAGTGCTGACGGGGTCACGGAGAAATAACCTTATTGCTGGTAGCATTGGTAACCCTAGTTTTTCCAGAGAATGCGACAACACGCAGTGAAAGCCATGAACCTATCTCTTCATAGGGGGGGCAAAGCAGCCGGAGGAGCGGGAGGCTGAGGGCCAGGCTCTGGTTTAAGTCTTCTCTACAGCACCATCGTGCCATGTAGGAGGTCCCTGACTTCTCCCTGAGCTCAGGTGCGGATCCTCAGGAAGGGAACTGGCAAGGCGAAGAGGCGTGCTCTCTGGGCGCATCCACGTAAAGGCAACCAGTGAAGCGCACACCCGGCAACTGTAATCGTTACTGATGATAGGAGCAGTCTGTGACAGGAACAGAACCTGAGTTTCAAATTTAACAGATTTAAAACCATACAGACAGGATAAAATAATCTTAAGTCAAATTATAGGAAAAAATGATGCAAATGCCAAACTTTAAAAACAAATCCACCTCAACGGCACAGAAGTAGGACCTGAATGCGACCAGCGCGTTGGCGCAGGCGTACCTGGAAGTGGATCCAGCCGTCCACGGAGAGGAGCCGCTCGCGGTGCTGCACCTCGATGTCCCCGCCGAACAGCAGCACCGGGAAGGGGCTGATGAGCGTGGTCTCCCTCAGGTACACGCGGGCGTACCTGACCTGCACACGAGGGAGGAGGGAGCCGTCACAGCTCACACCAGCATCTATGCATCTGGTTCACATGAGCCCTTGTCTATAATGTGGGCATATTTTCAGTTATAAGTTTTGTGAAGCTGCATGTTTACATTCTCATGTGCATCTTTTTTTTTTTTCCCCATGTATAGGGCGTAATGTCACAGGAAGGCCATAGTATTCTGCCACTGTGAGGAGTAAGCCCAAGTTGCTGTTGGATGTGTTGTACACAGAGAAGCCATTCTTCAGGCGCTCTGCTCTCTCCACACCCAATCATGTGCATCCTTTGCCAACTGTATAGTAATTGCAATCACCCCCTGTGCACTTAGCCCCTTAAGGACATTTTAACATTAACTGCAAGGCCGAGTTACAGGGCAGGCAAAAGTGGGTCTACAGCTGTGCGTACGCGCATCACAGGGCTTATTCTTGTTATTATTTATTACTTATCGTAGTGTTCTCCATTCAAACTGTAACCCTACCTTTGCTCCAGCCCTGTGCCTTGAATCAGTGCAACTATCAACAAGCAATTTTATAAGGCTAATGCTGTCAAACAATTAATAATGCAAAAATGAAATGATGATTAAGTTTCAATGTTCAGCTAATGCCATTGTTTTACATTAAGGTCGATGATATGCTGGAAGTTAAGCCAGTACTTGAAATTCTGGATCCTCGCTACTTGAACAAGCTTGGCTTCTGTCTTTATTTCACGTAGAAAAAATGACGATGATCACGTAGAACCTTAATGTTTTCTTTCATTAACAAATAAAAAATGAACAGCTCGAACAGCTTGCACCCTCACTTGTTATGACTGACTTTCAGCACAGCGCCCTGCGTGCTGGCGTTCAGAACGAGCACCCACCTTCTCCTGGTACAGGAGCCACCCGTAGGTCTGCAGGTCCCGGTTCACGGAGGACGGGTGCACCTGCGCCTTGCCCTGGGCGGTCTCCACCACACAGGCCAGCTTCTCGGTGATGTCCACGGACCTGGTGCAGAGGATCTTGCCCACGCTGTCCGAGAGCCCCGCGGCCAGCACAGCCTTTAGGAGGGCGACCTCTTGGAAGGAAAGGGTCTGGGTGGCCTTGCTTCCTTCCCAGCCGTTAGAGGTGGACGCCGAAAACCCTGCTGCCTTCACCAGCCTGATCAGCTCCTGCTTCATGTCCTAGATTGGTGTAGGTGGAAAAGAGACGCGATCAGACCTGATTAAAACAGAGACACTGCCAGATAACCTCGGAATTCACATCCCTGTCTCCTATCAAAGCGGGGAAGATGCGAGATGCTTCAGTTTACTGTGGCCCAGATTACATTAAAAAGAAAAAAAGACCCTGGAAGTCAAGGATCCACGAGTCATCTGTTCCACCACCCTGGGACCTGAGTCATCAAACACATGCATGACTGCCTGGGACTGTCCCCTTCACTAGTGATTTCCCTCTGATGCTCCCCCGTGAGGACAGTCACACAGAGAACAGGAGGGAGAAGCCTAGAGGAGTCCCGACCCGAGACTGCAAAGGGCCTCTTCATTTGTCTCTGGGAACCTCACCTTCATTCCCTAAGAACTTCGACAAAGTTTATTGATGGCAATTTTATTTCATCTGCAGCTGTGACCTACCATCTTTTTCTACCTTTGATAGTCCAATCAGCTAAAATTCTACAGGAAGATGAGCACTTTTCAAAGCAAACAGGATACAAGTGATTAAAAGGTGACATCTACATTTAGGATTTCCTTTAGGTTTCCGGTTTGGGCCCAAGGGACTTTGCATCTAGGGAGGAAAGATCAACAGACAGCTGCGGTCCACGCAGCCCAGGCGGAGAAGAAAGGCTCTTAGAGAAGGAGGCGGAGGCGTGGACGCAGACTCAGCAGTGCTGCGGCTCCCGCACCGAGTCCCCAGCCTGGCTCGGAGGGGCTGTGGCTTCAGTTACCCCTTTCTCCGCTCCAAGAAGGCTGATTCCATGGAGGAAGACCCCGCTGTCACCCCGCAGTGAGGTCATAAAAAGTAACGGCTCAGATTAATGGGAAGAAATGTTTTTAACCGTTTATGAGCACAGAACAGAGGAACCAGGTGAGACGCACCCACAGGCTACTTTCATGATACTTTTACGGCGATGGCACTAAACACCATTCCCCAAGGGCCAGGAACAAAAGGTAAGTGTGCGGAGCCCTGCCTGTCAGCATCACCTGTTTTTCACTTTCACTGCACACGCGTCCTCTCTGTCCTCCCACAGTCCAGCCTGAGCCTCTCTGCTGCTCTTTCCCAAGAGCAGACGGACACGCCTGCTCACAGCCAGGGCCCTGCACACGCTGCCCAGATGCCCTCCCATGGACAGCATCCCACACTGCAGCCAGGGAGCTGCTGACAGGCAGGGACATGGAAGAATTTCCTTTCAAGGAGCCAGAGCTCTTAGGAAAGTGAATGCTTCCTAGCCCGGAGCATAAAATGCACGTCATCCCCAAAACAAGGAAGCACAAAGTCTGCTTGGGCTGCATGGCCAGGACTCGGGAAACCTGAAGGGGCGCCCTCTCACTGTCCGAAAAAGGGACAGTCTGATTAAAAAGCACCCACAGAGGCCTGGAGCACGGGAACCATGTAAGCCACCAGCTTCAGGACCTCCATGAGAAGCAGCACTCCCTGATCACCGGGGGAAATGCTGGGAACCAGCTCGTTATGGAAACTGCCAGGTGAGGGAGCAGCAAGCTTCACCCTCATGTCCCTGTACAAACGGTGCCTCAGGGCTTCCAGGAGCAGCTCAGGGGCAAGTGCCAGCTCTCTCCTAGGCATCTTTTTCCAAAACAAGCAGTCACTTAGCCATGCCCAGAGTTAGACCTGCAGGAGACTCACCTCCAGGGTGAGCAGGGACGTTCTGTTGAGAAAGTTCCTCCGGCAATAAGCCACCTCAGAGCGAGGGCCGCCTTCCTGCCGCGCTTTCTTCCACCTACACAACAAAATGACCAAGGGCACGTGTTTTCCTTGCAAACTCTCCTTCTCAGAGGTACTAATCAAAGCGTCTTTAAATTAGAATCATTTAAGAAGAGAAGGAGTCTTGCTTGTAGGAGCCACCAACTGTACTTAAGAATTTTGACCACCCGGCTGGCGTGGCTCAGTGGTTAAGCCTTGACCTATGGACCAGAAGGTCACGGTTCAATTCCCAGTCAGGGCACATGCCCGGGTTGCAGGCACGGTCCCCAGTGGGGGGCATGCTGGAGGCAGCCGATCAGTGATTCTCATCATTGATGTTTCTATCTCTCTCTCCCTCTCCCTTCCTCTCTGAAATCATAAAAATATATTTAAAAAAACTTTGACCAAAAGACAGTTTTCTGTTTATGCATAACAATAAATTAATTTCAAATACAAGGTAATACATATATATTAATATGAAGTACACTGTTCTTAAATTTTTGAAAGGATTATAAAACTATGAATCTATAAAATAATTAATTATACCTTGAAGGATGATATAACTAAAAATAAAACTTTAGAGATGGATTTAAATCCTTTTAATGAAAGGCTCAGGCAAATTTCTAAAAAGGAAATCGCCCCAGGCTTGACAACACCCCGAGCAGCTCTTACCCTAGATACGCATTGTAGATGGTCAGGTGGTCAGAATTGGCTGTCGCCAACGTGGACTTTGCAAGGTCCGCTTCATCCTTCCTGCCGATGGGCGTGGTAAAGGGAGACTTCTCGGTCATGACTGCGGCGAGCGTGGCCTACCAGAGAGCAGACCGGCGTCACAAAGGGAGTGCCTCACAGCGGCCTGCGAAGGGGCACATCTAACAGCCGCACTGCACGTGCATGTGTCCTCTTTCCAGCACCCGCACGCCCTCCAATCCCACAGTCGCTGACACACTTTCATTTTAGCTGCTTTTGTTTCATTAAATGGCATTAAAAAAAGTCACTGAACTTGTATGTAATCTCTGTGAGGCAGCATCACCAGAATCAGAGATAAAAGAAACGGAATGGTCGAGTGAGCTGTGGTCTGTCACAGTGAGAAGCAATCCCAGAGTCACAGCTCAAACATCTCGACTTGAGCCTGCTGAATGCCCACTGCCCGCAACGCTCCTTAAATACAGGTGGGCAAAGCAGGTTGACAGCGGTTCGCATGGGAAACGACACAATAATAAATAACAGCACAAGAATAAACTCTGTTTTCCGGACTTCAACTGTAACCCTGCTTTTGCCGCCCGTGCTTTCAGGGTGACGGCCGCAGGACAACCTGCTTGTTGCTGCAGCCTTCAGGTCGGCTACGGGCCCTCAGCGCCATTCTGGCGAGTTTCCATCCCTGATCCTAGAGGAATGGGGCGAGCGGAAGTCAGCTCCCTGTTCGGAGAGCAGCCTGGGTGTGCTGTCCAGGAGCGGCGCAGCGGAGAAAGCTGGAGAGCTGAAACTGCCCGGAGACAAAGGAGCCCAGAGTCCAACACAGGCACGAACCTGGTCAACTCAGGGGCAACTTGAGAACACAGAACTGTTGGTAATGCTGGTGCTAGGGTCACAGGCTGCACTTTAATCTACAAAGTGTGATGCCTGTGGCAGTGAAAGCACAGAGCCATAACCAGAAAGGGAAGGGAGACCGCTCCTGATTCTGTGTAGGAAAGTCCAATGGGTCAGAGCTCCCCAGAACTGTCGGACACAGCGGTTTTCACCTGGAGCACCGCACGGAGGTTTAAACGTTCTTAGTCAGGCAGTGACCTTCCCCCACAGACCGTCAAATAAAAACATGACAACAGCCACCTGGTGGGAATAAATCAAAACCTTACCCATCCTCCGTCAGGTCAGCACAGTACATTGGGTGCCGCAGGATTTAGTGATTACTTTGTATGTGCCAGGAGGTGAACAAGGCTGAGAACCACTGGTCTACGACAGATTCAATTAAATAAATACTTCCAGTGGGGTGTTTCATAGACAAACTTTAGACAAGCCAAACCCATGTATAAAACAGTGCCTATAGCATGTGTAAGTGGATAAGTATGTGTTCTTGTATGTAAGTTAAATATTAAAGTCTCGTTAAGCCTGGTCAGTGTGGCTTAGCTGGTTGAGCATTGTCCCATGTACCAAGAGGTCGGTGGCTCGATTCCCGGTCAGGGCACGGGCCTGGGTTTCGGGCTCCATCCCCAGGAGGGAATGTGCAGGAAGTAGCCGATCGATGACTCTCTCTAGTTGATGTTTCTATGTCTCTCTTCCTCCCCATTCCCCCCCCTCTGAAAACCAATAAAAACATATTTAAAAAATTATCATTAATCATTCAGATCTCCTGCACTTTAAGGTCAGTACTGACATTCATAATTCAGTTAAAAATTGAAAGTTAAAAATTATTCCCAAACTTCATGATTTCTCTGCCAAAATGATATTGAAAGTGAAGCAGCAGCAGCAGCAGCGTCGTTTTTCTTACCACTGGGTCCAGGCAGCCGAATATGGCTCCGAAGATGAGCATCTTGCCGATCTTGACATTCACGGGCAGAGCTGAGAGGTGCTGGCCCAAGGGAGTCAGTTTTGGCTCCATCAGTTCACAAGCCCCAATTTTTCGGAGCAAGTTCATTGCGTTGCTGATGACTTGGAGCTGAGGAGGGTCTAAGGCTTTGGAGAGGAAATCTTCAGGAGAACCCAGATTGCACTTCTACAGATTGAAAACGAGCGACAGGGTTTCCATGAGCCAAAGGTCAGACTGGAACTACTGTGAGTTACTAACTGTGAAATTTCAAGAGAACAAATGCCTGAGTACAGATACCCTCCTTTTTTAATGATTGGCAGTGTGAGCGTGCGAGTTAATGGGTGGGCATGCGGAAGAGACCTTCCAGTCCTTATTTTTAGTTTCTTCATTCCTGATTTTTATAGTAAAAAATCTAAGAACTAAAGGTATTACAGACCTTTCAGACTAGGAAGCCCTTGGTTTAGGTCAGGGTTTCTCAATGTCAGCCCTGTTGTTGTTCTGGGCCAGATCACTTCTGTTTTAGGGGCCTGTGCTGTGCACTGTAGGTTTAGCAGCATCGCTAACTTCTACCCACGAGATGCCCAGAGCATGGCCTACTCTCCCCCGAGTGTGACAACCAAAAGCATCTGTGGACACAGCCAACTGTCCCCAGGTGAGAACGACTGGTGTAGGGTGTGAGGCTGTGTTTAATCCATATAGTACAAGGGCCTGTGGCAGAATTAAAGCACAGGGGCCTCTTTATGAAAAGGTGAGAGGGGGTTCATTTAAGCCAGTGGTTCTCAACCTTCTGGCCCTTTAAATACAGTTCCTCATGTTGTGACCCAACCATAAAATTATTTTCGTGGCTACTTCATTAACTGTAATTTTGCTGTTATGAATCGTAATGTAAATATCCGATATGCAGGATGGTCTTAGGCGACCCCTGTCGAACGACCCACAGGCTGAGAACCGCTGATTTAAGCAGAACATCTGGAGCAACACAAGGAAGATAAGTTTAGGTCTTCATTTCTTTTCTAGAAGGCGGTGAAGAGTAAAAAATGGATCTGCGTTCCTGAGGGATTACCATAATATGAAGACATAATTCTTCCAAAGGCACACGTAAGATTTCAGGGATGGAATACTCCATAAAGCCTTCAAACCTGAAAAATAAAATCACAGCAATCACTTCCCGCACTGGCCACGCACTGCCCCAACCTGTGTGTCTCCACCTCCAGAGCTGGGCCCACGTACCTCTCTCGCGTGTACATCCGGAAGCAGAACCCGTCGCGCACCCGCCCGGCTCTGCCCTGGCGCTGCAGAGCGTTCGCCTTGCTGACAAAGGTCTCCACCAAAGAGCTCATCTGGCTGCTCTCGTGGTACCTAAAGAGATGCGTGCGGTTGAGGAAATGTATGTGGATAGTTAACTTAAGTAAAATCTGAAAAAGCCAAAATATTTGACCTTAAAAATTAAGTTGAAGATAGGCTAAAACATGTCCATTATCATTGTGGACCAATATTTTCCAACTTATGTTTCATATTTCTACAATTTAACAAGCATCACATACTAAATCTCATATGACCAAATTAAAACTCGGCACAAGAGGAAAACCTGCCTAATCTACCCTTTCCCAAATTAACCTGACCATGGAATACTTTCTCTTTTAGTGGAATGTCTATTAATTATGCACAAGAATTATTTGAAGTTTGAGAAATGCCATTGTGAACATAATTCACCTTACTTTTCACAAGATATAGTTAAACCCTGAAAATACTTCCTCTACAGCTTAAAAATCAAGGGCTCTCTCTTTTTAAATATATTTTTATTGATTTCAGAGAGGAAGGGAGAGGAAGAAATAGAAACATCAATGATGAGAGGGAATCATTGATTGGCTGCCTCCTGCATGCCCCCACTGGGGACCGAGCCCGTAACCCGGGCATGTGCCCTGACCGGAATTGAACCCAGGATCTTTGAGTCCACAGGCCGACGCTCTATACACTGAGCCAAACCGGCCAGGGCTCAAGGGCTCCCTTTGTGCTGGATAGTCACACCCTTTCCAAGCAGCGCCACAGCTCCTCCCTGAGGGACAGTGTCTACAGGGTCCCAGGCAGCTGAGCGTCTCATGTAGAGTCTGATGAAGAGTCAGCACA
Organism: Myotis vivesi; assembly: GCA_035771395.1. Classification (NCBI taxonomy): domain Eukaryota; kingdom Metazoa; phylum Chordata; class Mammalia; order Chiroptera; family Vespertilionidae; genus Myotis; species Myotis vivesi. Next base: position 1,065,303 of record JAWPEG010000005.1, on the reverse strand, counting down.
GGTTGCTTTTGTGCCACTCGCTGACCCAGGCACTTTCAACCCTGAGACTTTCCTTCCCCACTCACACCTGAGGAAGCTGACGGTTACTACTGATGGTTATGTTACTGGCTCAGACTGTAGAGCAAAGATGTAAGTCTGTTATTCCAAAACCCAGGTTCTTTCTTATATTCCCACAGATAATGCTTTCGTTTAACAATTTATTTTACAAACACACATTTACAAAAATGCATGTTCTGAAAATTTTCTAAAAGGAGCAGCCCACTGGCTACTTATGGGAAAACCCGTGACATGAAGTTTGACATCGGCTCTCAGACATTTTAGTCCCCCCGTTTGCTTCGGCAGAATTAGGACATCTGGAATTACCCTCTATGATTCTGTGGCTTCTCCTAAGAACTCAAGAGCCACAAACTCTTTTCTGGTGAAAAGTGTTTGGCTTTGGGGAAGTCCAACTTACTTATTTTCTTTTGTTCTTCCAGTGTCGATGACAAACACCACATCTGGAATTGTGATGCCTGTCTCTGCAATATTCGTTGCTAAAACAATCTGAAAATAAATAAAAAGCCAAATATTTAGTAACAACTTCAGCAACGTGCTATAATGTAAACCACCTTAGAGTCTGAACGGATGAATTTAAAAAGGGAATTTCAACTTTATAAAAATTCACAATCTATTAATGTGTAATTTTAATTTGCTCTAATTATAATTAGTCTCACCACCTCGGTTTGATAATTAAGTTACACATTCTAATTCTTCAAAAGTCCCCTTCCCTTAATTCTAGCTAGTCCTCTGAGAAATGCCATGCGCCGAATGGGAAACTGGTCGGAGCAGCTGGGTGACCGAGGGCTCTCTAACGGGCTCTGAGAACTCCAGGGTCGACGCTGCACTCCTGTTGAGGAGAAAGCGAGGCCCAGTGTGTTGCCAAAGGCCGCAGACAGGGAGCAGTTCAGTGACCAGCCAGGCCCCGCACAGAGCCAGGCTCCTCCTGGAGTGCTGGGTCCCCACAGGCCCTACCCTGTGCTCCTTCCCCTGACGAGGGGTTCAACATCTGGAAAACTCCCTCTGCCGCATCTCTCTCTGTTCAGAGTCCCAACGAGACACAATGAAAGTGCTGAGACTCCCCCAACCTAATGGTCTATGTATTATAAAAAAATCCGTGTGAATAGCCTAGAAAACAACCAAGAATTCTCCCTGGACTCCTAGAGCTCCTGACACCCAACATCCTTCATGATGCCTTCTTGGGGGGAAAGCAGTGATTTTCCTTCTCACAGGCAACACCCATGCCATATTATTCAACCACCATGCCTCCTACAAGTCCTGTCCCTTCAGTAACACATGATGTACACTGAGTGGCCAGATTATTATGATCACCCCATCAGTACTTCATTGACACTTCCCAAAATACTGAATATTGAAAACTTCCTAAGCAAATACTCTCAAGGTTTTATTATCATTATTATTTGCATAACTAACTCACTTCATTGTACTGATGGGTGGTCATAATAATCTGGCCGCTCAGTGTAAACGTTCCAACACTCTAATTTTCACTGGGTTCACGTCTGCGTGGGTTCAGCTGCGGAGCCTGGAGTCTGCCGTGCACGGTCAGACTCCGAGGGAGGGCACCCACACGTGCGGACTGGACTTTACCTTCCTGACTCCCGGAGGGGGGAGTGTGAACGCCGAGGCCTGGTCGTGGGTGGAAAGGATGGAGTGCAGAGCTATCACTTTATATCTGAAAGTGAAAATCACAGTTCTTAGCAGGAGTTTCTCTTTAGAAGACACTGCAAAGAATAACAACATTCACTTGCACACTGGAGGCAACTTTAACATTTTTACTATGAAAGGTTTTAGACACACACAAAAGTCTGGATAATGGTAAATGAAACCCATGTAGTCATCAGAGAGAAAACATTTACTAGGAATGAATGATGTGGAACACAGGGTTCCCAGGACTTTTAAGTGTCCTGATGTTCATGTGGAAAGCATGACGGCAGCAATACGTGTGTGAGGGCGAGGAAGTGCAACCCTGGTGGGGTGGGTTCTGCACACCCAGGCGGCTGGGGAGGGAGGCGGTCAGCATCCTATCCTTACCCACAGAACTCCCTCCGCTTAATCATATTAAATGTAGAGATTGTACCTACAACTTTTTGTAGATGAAATGCTGTAATAGTGATGTTACACAAAACCACACTTGCTTCCCATGGACAGCTTCAGCTCTGACCAGGAGTTTTACTGCATGAAACGTTTTTCTATTTTAAAACCACCAGGAACGGAGTAAAGATCTGCAGTTACCGTCCAGAAGAAAACCTCCTGTCAGCCGACAGCAGGTCGTACAGCTGCTGAATGTGGGCGAGGCCGGGCAAGAAGATGAGCACTGCTCCCTCCACATTCCTGAACTGGGGACTTCCGTCTGTGATTTTGAAAGATACAATATTCAAAAGAAGAAGAAAGATAAGGAACAGCATGTAAGATATTAATAAAATGCCTCCATTAACAGAAGAAGTTTTATCAAAACAAATGGAGACCCCTGAGAAATCGGTTCGGACCTAAATACGCAAGAAGCTCCAAGACGAGGTCCAGGTTGATCTTGTGAGGGTTCATGTAGAGGAGCGCGTGCTGTGTGCGGCTGCTGTACTTCTGGTAAAAGGGACTTAAGCCAGCACCTGCTCCCGTCTGAACTGGGATGTACTCCTAAGAGAAACACAATCAGAAAAAGACAGACAAAATATTAAGTATTATTATAAGACAAAGAAGGAGAAAGATTGGCATTTTTCTCATTACTGCCATTATAGTTTATACCCGCCTCATTCTTTCTAGATATTACTGTGGTTGCCGAGTTCCAATCACCTATTTTGAATACCTTTAATCTTCTGAGTCTTTAGTTTCTAATTTCTATCTGAAGCTTTAGGGAATGATTTTAGTTTTTCGCTTTCTTGGTTTATCTGCTTACTTGAGAGAGAAAGTAACTCTGTGCTTTCTTCAGACGGGTAATGTGTGAAATATCATGGATACAATGAAAACATGGAGAACAGTACCACTGGCCAAAGGCAGGATAACTTAGCTCTGTGGCATTTCCAAAAACGTGTTTGAAACTAACTCTCCAGGGAGAACTGTGCTAGCCCTGGGCAGCTTCACTACAGAGCTCGCCCAGCTCACGCCAGGACGCGGGCTGCCAGGAAACCGCCAGCCAGGACCCAGTCTGCCTCATCCTAACCACCTGGGGGTTCCGGGGAAGAAGAGAAAATCATTACATGTTTACTCCTCAGTAACGGATCAATGCTCTGAGATAATAAAAGTTACCTCTGACTTTATGGTCCTTGATTTTTTCATGTGTTCCAATGTGGCCCATAACAGTGGAAGAAGACAAAATAACATAAACCAAAAACTAGACTCTATGAAACAAAGATGAAATAAATGGCCTTTAAAATTTGCTTTTAATCATTTCTGTTCCTCTTCTACCAAATTGTACTGGAATTCTCTGTGCCAGCATGATTTTAAAACTCTCCTGGCAGGTTATGTTCTAGTTAGCATTATCAGATGTCTTTCAGAATGTTTTCTTTTGCCGGTCAGTGTGGCTCAATTGGTTGAGCACCCTCCCAAACAGTAAGAGGTTGCGAGTTCCATTCCTGGTCAGGGAATATACCGAGGTTGAGGGTTCAGTCCCCAGTTGGGGGCGCATATGAGAGGCAACCTATCAATGTTTCTCTCTCTTTCTCTCCTTTCCTCTCTCTAAAGTCAATAAATATATCCTCAGGTGAGGATTAAAAACAAAAAGTTTTCATTTTACCTGATATTTTTTTATTTCCCCTGCTTTGCTTGTAACATTAATGGTTATTTCTTCCTCCTCCTCCAGAAATTTCTGACAATATTCTGAGTCTTTCTCCAGTACAAAGCCTGTCTCTTCTATTATATCTTCAAGATGAAAAACCTGCAGAGATTAAAGCATATAAATGGTGAACTCAAATTCATTTCAGGAAAGATCATCTTAAAGAGAACAAGGGGATTGTTCTCTTTGAATATCATTAAATGCTAACTTAGAATTGTGCCGCCCAGCACAGCCAGGTTCAGTGAGCCTGAGACGGGGGTGAAGGATTAAGAAAAGACAGACAAGAGAATGAAGCTGGGGCTGGGTGGGACGCTGCACTCTTCTGATGGAGAGAGCGCTATGGCCTGCAAGCCGAGTCTTTATTTTATAGCCAGATTCCACGAGGCAAAGCAAGGGCGTGGTCAAGATGTTTACAACATTCTTGTGGGTTTCAAATCGACTCAATTACATTCACCTGATCAAGCTTTGTTTATTTGCTGCACCTCCTGTAGCCCATATCACCCAGTCACGTGGGACCACAGGTTTGGACCATAACCTGTCCAAACACTGTAGCCCAGAAGTTCTCAACCTTGGCTGCACATTAGAATCACCTGAGAATCTTTTTAAAATCCTGATTTCTGAGCCTCAATCAGGATTTTAAGAAGATTCCCAGGTGATTCTAATGTGCAGCCAAGGTTGAGAACCACTGCTGTAGCCGCTCTCCACATCAAATATTATGAGAAACACTTTTTCTGTATTATTTGGGAATGAAGAACTTCGCTGGTAACAACGCGTCTGTCCCTAGAAGTCTCAGGACAAGTTACACGAGGCGTATACTTTCTGCACGTGAGCACGGATGAAAAACAGGCAGCAAGGAAGCTTCGAGCCCCCTAAATCTGAGAGGTGGGTGAGGAGGCGCTCCTTACTGACCGGCAGCCACCTGGCTCTGCACGTGACGGTGGGGTCTGAGGTCTGTTTTTTCTGTTTCTCAGGTGTGTCTTCCAGCAGATTCTCCCGAGTCAGGGCAGCAGCCACCTGACCCCCCAGATCCCCCCGGCCCTCCAGACTTGCAGCACCTAGGAACTCCTCTGTCTCAACCTCGGGCTCATCTGCTGGGTCCTCCCTGATGGGAACGAGGCTGTTGTTCACACACGCAGGCTGCAGGGGACTCACCTCCACAGGATAGCTTCGCCCTGAGATTCTGAGGATGGGGCAGTGAGTAAAGTAGGTGGAGAACTTCTCGCTGTCGACCGTGGCGCTCATGAGGATCAAGTGCAGGTCAGAGCGCTTCTGTAAAATCTCCTTCAGGATAACCAGTAAGAAGTCGGACTGGACGCTTCTTTCATGAACCTGGTAAAAAGAGAATAAAAACTAATCAGATATAAGGCCTAGTAAGAGGCTAAATAAACCAGACACTCAAGTTGAAAAGTTAACCAACACTGAAGTGCAGTCAGTACATGTGAGGGAGAGACGCTGTGTGTTGCAAGTAAGACAGATGTCAGAACTGGAACAGTCACTCGCTAACACCAGAGCCCGCGAAGGTCAGCACCGAGTGACCCTCAGCCGCGGCACGAAGACTCCAGCTTAGCGGATAGCCTGCAAGCCCGTGATGAGTTAGGGCATCTCCAAATTTCACTCAGAGGCAGGTGACTCCTGGAGTTCTGCCACTAACAGAACACTGTACTGTCGCCACCAACACAAGACACAGAGTCTGTCCACTTTCTAGAAAAAGGGGAGTCGGATCAGTAGGAATCTCACAGGGTCTCTATCAGCTGTCCAAGAAAAGATGTTTAGGCCCTACCAACGGCTGTGTGAGCCTGCACAGTTGTTTAACCTCTGCCTCGATTCCTGGATGATAAAATAGGGAGAATACACCTACATTGGACAGCTGGAGGGTTAAACGGATTTACATATGTAAAGTCCTTAGAACAGCATCCAGCATGCAAATGTGGTATTTACTAAATAAACCAACACAAGACATTTGTTAGAGAAAATTAAATAATTATATGTAAAGTGTCTGGCATTTATATACACAAGAAAAAAATTGGCTAGTATTAATTACAAACAGAATCTTTTTAATAAAAAATGTTTAGAATTTACATGACGACAGAATCTACTCACCTCATCTACAATCACGTGAGACACACTGGTTAGGAGACCATCTTCTTGAAGCTTCCTGAGCAAAACACCTGTTGTACAGTAGAGCAGCCGGGTAGACTCACTGGCCCGAGATTCCATCCGGATCTGATATCCACACAAAGAATTCTGAAGGGAGCACACAGGCGAGTTAGTCTCTCACGGGACCTGCCTGGGAGCGCGGGCTAGACAGGGAGGCACAGGCTGACCTGCTCCTACGGAGCCTCCAAGCACATCAACTCAGTGCAGCTGGTTACCAAAATTGTTTTCCCCGGTCTTCAGGCTCAGATGACTGCGACATTGGTTTTGTTCATTTTAAACAAGCAAAACCTTTGTTGTTTTCAGTGTTGAGACAAAAAGCTGCTCTGCCTCAAGTACCATGATTATGATAATTTCTTATTAAATTATCTGGGAGCAAAGTATCGGGACAGAAGCTAGAGCCGCCCGCCCATCCGGTCTGCTCTTCTGTCAGATTCCCGAAAAGCTGCACCAGGAGGAGCAGCCCATCACACGGGGTGACCGAGGGGTCCTGCACTCACGTCTGTCCCCCCACTTTCTCCTCACTTCCTCAGACATCCCTGTTTTATTTGAGTACTTGTCTGTCATTCCCTTGTGTAAGTTCCTTTTAAGACAAACTGTCTTTCCTCCTCTTACATTCCATGAGAGAAACCCAAGCCATCTGCTACATGGAAATGTTTCATGCAGGGGTGCCTATCATAACGACAGAGATGGAAAGGTTAAATAGCATCTCTAGGAAGAACAATTCAAAGTAGAATTAAGCTGAGTTACGTGAACTTGGGGTTCATATTTGGTTCTAACCAGCTTTCCTGGCTCCTGTATTTAGCAGTCACTCTAGGTAGGGTTTGTCTACTGGTGAGGCAAGATGCACAATAGATACTGAAGCACTTTTTCTTTTCTTTTTTTAAATTCAGGGTTTAAAAAGAGTCTAGAATTTTCTTCTACATTATTTTTCCCTTTTGCTCATTGGAAATAATTAAAGAAAACCATTGAGGAATCCATGCACAAAAAAGACCTGCAAACAGTTGAGATGTATGCTACTAGCGTCAAATTTGTATTTGTCTATAATCTTTGAAAGTTCAATTTAGTATGCAACATATTTGAACATTCAATTGCTAAACGGAGTATGTTTTCCTTCGATAGGAGAATTTTAACGACGGAATCGCTAATAATCCTCTTCACGTGAAGGAGAGTGGCAGGGTCACGTCCATCCAACGTGACAGGGCCTGAGATGTGCCAGAAACCAACCTATAGCAGTCACCCTCAGCCGCAGCAGTTCCCTTGGGGTCCCCAGGGCAAAGGGGCGTCAGGAGCGTCACCGTTCATGAGGTGGCGGTGGACAGCTTACCCTTCCTCCAGGTCCACTGTCGCAGCCCAATTCGTCACACACTCTGGTGGCTAAGCTCACTGCGGAGATGCGGCGGGGCTGGGTGCAGACGATGTTGCACTTCCTGGTCCCCGGCTCGTGGAGAAGCAGGTCCTCCAGAAGGAAATGCGGCACCTGAGTGCTCTTGCCGCTCCCCGTGTCCCCGGCCACCACCACCACCCGGTGCCTCTTCAGGGTCTCCACGATCGCGCTCCTGTGCTTGAACACGGGCAGCTGCTGCCTTTCCTTCAGAAGGCCCTGGTACTTGGGTGTGCTCTGCAACTTCCTAAAGAGGTTCCTAGCAGGTTCCAAATCTTCTGCCTTTTCTGACTCCAAGGACAATGCAGAAAAATCCTCGTCAGAAACTAAATTTTCCCAGGATTCCTCGGCGTCTTCAGAGCTCTCTCTCTTATCCTCGGAATGCTGCTGCTGCTGCTGCTGCTGCTTCACTTTATTCAGAAGTTTGGCGATAAAAAGGTCCCGGGGCTTGCTGGCCTCCATTTTATTTAACTCTTCCTCTTTCTTTTCTGCATCGTTCCATTCTAGCCAGACCGCTCGGTAGGTTGGAGGAAGTAACTGGTGAACTGACTGTAAGGAGAAACAGCAGCGTTACTTTCACTAACGATGGCTACCAGAACCCAATAGCTGATGTAGGACAGCTATCTTCCCCTAACATGTACTCTGTCTCTTACACTAGTTACTACTTTCACGTAAAATGCACAGGCATAGGATGCAAATGAATAAACAGCATGTAGTCAAGCTTCTAAACCTACTAGCGATGTGACCTTGGGCAAATGAGTTAACCTCACTGTGTCTGTTTCTCTGTCAGTAAGGGGGCACACCCCGAGGTAAACTTCAGTTAACACGTTGAGCGCCCAGCCTGTTTTGTCTTCCGAATGGAACCATAGTGTCAGTCACCGGTGACTGACTGGGCGCTAACGTGTTAATACATGTAAAGTGCTTCTTCCTGGAACACAATAAGCTACAGATCAGATGTGTCTTACTTATCCTGAGAGCTGCTACAGAAACACACAGGTGACCAATAACGCATTTCTAACAGCCCCGTGAGACGCCGCAGTGTATGACACCACAGGTGGAAGCCCTTTAAGTGAACCACAGGTGGGCTCGGCGTTACCCCAACTCTGTGCTACCGGGAGCTCACAGTCGTCTCTACAACACGGACACTCGCTTCTATCAATTACCCTGAGCTCGTGGAACCTTATTTTGCAAAATAAGGGAAATAAAAGCATTAAGAACTTTACTGACAAAATGGAAAGAACTGTTGTTCGGAGTTCCACTTACTCCGTGTCTGAAATTTTCAGTGGCTCTAATCTCCCATGAAGAAAGGTATACACACCTATTAGAACAGGAAATGGGGACAGTCCCCCAAGAGCTCAGAGGCACTTCCTTCAGTACCACTTCATTTTCATCCTTCCTTAGACTGCACCGTAAAATTGGTAGAAACCAATGTCTATAATACGTTCAAGTTGAGAGACGATGTAATACTAAAGAGGAACTCTTTCACAATTCTTAATTCACCCCCCAGCACAATGACTTTTATTCTGTAAATTAGCTTGGCTTGAACATCTGGGTCAATCAAATGTCTCAGAGTCTCTGGTCTAGAAGAGAAAGACCAAGCTATGTTTAGAGGTGAGAGAAAGTAAAAATTATGAATAAGCAGAAGTGAGGATGAGTCAGAAGCAGCAGTCAGTAAAGAGAAAACTGGCCCAGGGGCCAAAATCCAACACGCACTGCCGTGCACACGCAGACATGGTTTTCTGTAGACAAATTCCGGCACGGCCGTCCCGCTCACCTGCCCTTTCACCAGGCGGTAAAGAGCCAAGGTGGCCCCCAGGTGCTGAGCTTGCATGCCATCCTCCGTCAGGATCGTAGGGCAAACCACCAGCACGTCGTCTTCAGACCTGATCACCCGCACCCTGCAAAGAAGCCAAAGAAATCCCCACAGAGCTGACAAAGTAGAAACAGTCAGAGTTCCATTCACCTGCACTCCAGTTTACACTAACGGTTTAAATTTCACATTTCCGCAGACTGTAGTTGAGACTGATAAGCACCGTCAATCTGAGCTTGGAATCAGCTGCTTAAATGTCGACTTAACTCCTAAGAAACAAAAATGACTTTCATCTTCGGTTCTTCTAACGTTCGTTCAGGAACCAAAACCACATACCTGCATTTCCAGTACCGACCGACGGGAACTTTCTCGAAGGCAGGGTTCGGGCTCTTGGGCAGGTTCTTCCGGACCCAGTCGATAAGGAACTGTTTGGGCGACTTCCCCGTCCAGCTCCGAGCAGTGTAGTCAAAATTCCTCACATCCTGAGCTGCTTTCTTTTTCTCTGAAATGACAAAGATTGGTTTGTAAAGCAACGACACAGTGTGGGCAAAGCAGGTGCATAGTGGTTCCTACGAGAAAGAGATGGTTATGATTCTTACGACCGATTCATTAACTCTGTGTCTTGAGTACCCACGACCATAACCCTACTTTTGCTCCACCCTGTATACAATCTTGAGTGATCAAAGTCCTCTCACCTTTGGAAACAGACTTTCAGAAGTAAATAGGTGAAGAAAGGACACAGAGAAAGGCTGTACGGAAACCTGCTGATGGAGAGAATGAATGAAATCTGACTTGTAAAAAAAAACTACCGAGTAACTTATTCATTCTTGTACTCTCCCTGTGATGAATTTTTTAGAGTATCTGAATGCCAATGTTTGGTACACTACCACACAGGAAGGATGATCTTTTGAAAAAATAGAAATCAGATGTCATTTCTCTGCTTAACAGCTTCCACCAACGCCCTCCATGGCTTCACGCCGCGAATAAAATAAAGTGCACGTTGTTCACACTCCAAGCCCTCCGTGGTCTGCCGACAGCAGCTCACATGCTGCTGTCAAGTCCGAAAATGCTCTAAGCCCGCCGGGCCCATCAGCGGCCACAGGTGGCCAAGTTTAAATGAACTAAAACGTAAAAGTTCAGTTTCTCGGTTGTGCCAGTCACTTTCAAAGGCTCACCCCTCATGTTTGGCCAGCAGCACCCACCCTGAGAGCGCAGATACCGAACGTCCCCATCACAGTGTTCTGCTGAGCAGGGCTGCGCTTAGCTCCCCTCCACCCGCTTCCCAGGCGTGTCTCCCGCTCATCACAGGTGCCAGGTCTCAGAGCGAGGGCTCCTCATCCAAACCAGGCCCCTTGCCCCCACCATTGTCAGAGGCCGGCTTCCTTTCTGTGACAGCTCACATCCCCACTTGCAGTTACCTCCTTGCTCAGGCATTTAAAGCTTCCCTCCCCCATAGACTGGACACCTGAGGAGGGCAGAAAGTAATTATTCTTTATTTTTATATATTTTATGGATTTCAGAGAGGAAGGGAGGGAGAGAGAAACATCAATGATGAGAGAATCACGGATCAGCTGCCTCCTGCACACCCCACACTGGGGAGTGAGCCTGAAACACAGGCATATGCCCTGACTGGGAATGAACTCTCACCTCCTGATTCACAGGTCGACGCTCAACCACTCAGCCACGCCGGCTGGGCAAGACTAGTTATTTTGTTAACAACTGTCCAGATAGAACCTGACATTGTCAACAATAAGGACTCAGTAAATATGTGTGGAAAGAGTATATACTTAAAAGAACTGAAAATGTAGAAGGGCATGACTGACTATATTACAGACTGATAAACAGAAGACTGGCTCTCTCAGCAACTTACCAGGCCCTCAGAAGCACACGTTGCGCACGCCTGGGGACAGGGCTGGAATCAGGGAAGGTTGTGAGAAGAGGTGTGAGTTGAGCTGTTTGAGTTAAGCTGTGAAGCGAGGGAAAGGTTGGCAAAATAGGGGCTGTAGGATGAGCAAAGCCTCGGAGCCGGCAACGTGTGTTTTTTTAAAAATATGTTTTATTGATTTTTTACAGAGAGGAAGGGAGAAGGATAGAGAGTTAGAAACATGGATGAGAGAGAAACATCGATCAGCTGCCTCCTGCATACTCCCTACTGGGGATGTGCCCGCAAATAAGGTACATGCCCTTGACCGGAATCGAACCCGGGACCCTTGAGTCCGCAGGCCGACGCTCTATCCATTGAGCCAAACCGGTTAGGGCAACGTGTTCTTAAGAAGGACGTGGCTGTACGTGGCCTGACGTGGAAGGAGACTGTGGCAGATGGCAAAGGGGTTTCAATGACATGAGAAAGGGTTTGCACCTGCCACTGACGAAAGGTTTTCAAGAGGATCCCACTTAGCTCTGTGTGATGGGGAGAGAATTCTGAAGGAGTTTGGAGGATAAACTGGAGAGGGATGAGGCTGAAGCAAATATTTCTAATTATAAAATGCTACACAAGTAAGTTATCAAAATCATTGTAATTTCTTTTTCTTTTTCAATCCTCACCCTAGGAATGAGGATATTTTTTCCATTGATTTTTAGAGAGTCAAAGGGAGGGGGAGGAGAGAGAAAGAGAAAGAGAGAGAGAGAGAGAGAGAGAGAGAGAGAAAGGGATTGAACCGAGGCCAGGGATTGAACCTGTAACCTTGACCAGGAATCAAACCCGAGATTCTTGGGTCCGTGGGCTGGCATTCTAACCACTGAGCAATGGCCAGGCAGTAACGGAATTTCTTAGTTGTGTATTCCTTGACATTTTACTAGTTAGAAATACACCCAGCACGCCTTCTCTTCCTTTTACCTTTCTCTTCTTCAGTAGCAGCTGTAGACTTTTCAAATAAATTCAAGTTCAAAGCACTTTCCCCTTCTGTGGCTACAGGAGGCTTTTTCCTTTCATTCTGTTGAGGTGAAATCTTTATGGCTGGATTGAATACTGGATGGTCTTCTAGAGTTTCCATTTCTACCAAGAAAACACATGCTGCTCAGTTCCATGATTTGTTTCTTATGCCCTTCTACTGTGCAAGATGGTTTACAAAACCCTCTTTGTCCCTGTCGTCAACTGCTCAACACTTCCTACTAGGAACTGCTAACATTTTTAAAATAAGCTGTTTAACAGATGTAGGAGCCTGGGGAAATTTGCATTAAAAACAAGTGCTGGTGGAAGTGTATGCACCCTCCTTGAGTGGAGGTGGTGTTCTAGGCAAGGTACATCATTCACAAATGGCTGCAGGCCACATTCAGCCTGTCGCCTCTGAGCTGAGAAGAATTTTATATATACTTACACATATATATGTATATATTTTAAATGTATTTTTATTGATTTCAGAGAGGAAGGGAGAGGGAGAGAGATAGAAACATCAATGATGAGAGAGAGTCATGGATCGGCTGCCTCCTGCACGCCCCCTACTGGGGATTGAGCCCACAATCAGGGCATGTGCCCTTGACTGGAATCGAACCTGGGACCCTTCAGTCCATAGGCCGACGCTCTAGCCACTGAGCCAAACTGGCCAGGGAGATTTTTATATTTTTAACGGGATGAAAAGATAAAGAGAAGATGTATTTGGTGACGTGAAAACTGTATGAAATTCATGTTTCAGTGTCTGTGTGTGAAGTTTTATAGGAACACAGTGATTTGCTCGTGTCTTGTCCCTCCTTGGCTTGGATAGCCCAGCGAGAAATCGTTGGCAAAGAGCAGACATTGGAAGAGGAAGCCGCCTCCGCCCAGCAAGGCCAGTAATGCACAGACATTTACACATCGAAGAACTTAAGAGTGTTTACCTCTTTGGAATTTCCTTATTTTTTCTTGTGCTTCCTTTTGCCCTTGCTTGTTTTTTTCCAGTTTACAGGCAGCTGCTTGCTCCTTTGCATCCAGAAGTTTTGCTGCCAGGTGTAAGTACCTTTCATTCTGCGCCGAGCAGGTGAGGAGCAGAAAGTAAAGAGAAGAGCAGGATCACTTATCTCCGGTCAGTTGGCTACAGAAAGACCTGTCAGCTGGGCCCTGGCTGGTGTGGCTCAGTGGTTAGAATGTTGGCCCCTGGAGTGAAGGGTTTTGGGTTTGATTTGAACAAGGGCACCTACCCAGTTTGTAGGTTTGACCCCCGGGCCCCAGTCGGGGTGTGTGCGGGAGACAACCAATCAATGTATCTCTCTCACATTGAAGTTTCTGTCTCTTCCCCACTCTGTCACTCTCTCTAAAAAAATTAATGGAAAAAAAATTATCCTCGGATGAGGATTAACAAAAAACAACAGCCGAAACCGGTTTGGCTCAGTGGATAGAGCGTCGGCCTGCGGACTGAAGGGTCCCAGGTTCGATTCCGGTCAAGGGCATGTACCTGGGTTGCAGGCATATCCCCAGTGGGGGATGTGCAAGAGGCAGCTGATCGATGTTTCTCTCCCATCGATGTTTCTGACTATCTATCTCTCTCCCTTCCTCTCTGTAAAAAATTAATAAAATATATGTAAAAAA
>JAWPEG010000005.1:976577-1051614 GCA_035771395.1 Myotis vivesi | reverse complement strand
AAAAAAAAAAAAAAAAAAAGAATACTTTAATAAAAAAAAAAAAAAAAAACAACAACAAAAAACCCTGTCATCTTTGATATTACTCTTCGATCCAGCAAATCTACTTTCAGGAATTTTTCATAGAGAAATAATACAAATGTGCAGACTTTCAGGTACACAGATGTTTACTGTGGTACTGACTGAAAAGGGAATTAGAAATCAAGTGTGGCCCCAGCCAGTTTGGCTCATTGATAGAGCATTGGCCTGTGGACTGAAAGGTCCCTGGTTCAATTCCGGTCAGGGGCACATGCCCGGGTTGCGGGCTCGATCCCCAGTGGGGGGCGTGCGGGAGGCAGCTGATCAATGATTCTCTCTCATCTCTCTCTCTCTCCCTTCCTCTTGAAAATCAATAAACAAAAAACAACAACAAAAAAAAGAAAGAAATCAAGTGTGGCAGCGGGAGGAAAATCCAGTCAGCATTAGGAGAAGCGGGGCAGCTAGAGAGCGAGGGTGATCCCCAGACACTCCCTGACATCTTCAACAAAGCAAACTTAGGAAACACATTTCTCTAAAGAAATGTTCATCTTACACGTTTTATAAATGTCCATATTTAAAGGCTGCAAGTGCAGTCATAGACGATTCATCTGAAAGCTGATGTCCCATAACTTCTATCTTACAGAAGGAGGGGCACTGAGAAAAGGCCTCTGGGAAAATGGACGTCATAACCCTGAAGGACTTAACTCTGCTGAGCAGAAAGTGCCAGGGCTTAACTTTAAACTCAGATTCCGTAGGTGAGTTCATGACAGCAGGTGAGAAGCAGCTGCGCACGGGGTGGGGGAGGTGAGGGCACAGGCGTGCTGCTGGGAGACGAAGGGAGAGGCCACTGAGGAAGCGCAGCCCTGGACTCTGGGGCAGGTTCCTGTGGAAGCAAACAGCGACGCGGTGGACAGGCAGGCGGCAGGGTCACCGAGCTCCTCAAATGCACCCACCTCACACTCCTTCCTGCACCTGTGGCACTGATTCCACCAGCCCGTGCCTACGACTCTCTTGCTTTCTTGGGCTCCTTGGCCTTTATATTCAGTAAATCAATTTCTACTGACTCTAGCTTTAAATGTTTCTTCTCCTTCCCAATTTCCAATTTGGGACCTTATTGTTTCCCACCTGACCAAGCAAAAGCGACCAAATGGCCTTCCTAGTCCTTCCATCACCTGAAACGCTACTGAATATTTCAAACCACCTTGAACGCTAGTAAATATTCCAAACCACCTGAAACACTACCAAATTTGATCGACAATGTTAAATTCTTCTTGTCACGCCCCCAAACCTCTAGTGGCTCTTCACGATCAACAGGAAAAGTTGTCACATTCATTTTCTGGGCATCAAAATCTTCTAGTTGCAGCGGAACTCATCTGTTGACTCCTATCTGCCAGTACGCAACTACGCACTTACCCTCTCTTATGCTCATCTACTTCTCTATACCCAGGGCCCTGGCACAATCCACTCTGTGCCCTGGCCACGCTGCTCCACTCATGGAGGCCGCCTCCCCGCCTCTGTTGCTCATGTACACTGCACCCTTCAGGCCCCACTCTCTTCTCTGAAGTGGACCTAATGCTCCAATCACAAGAGGCCTTTCTCTGAACTCCACACAGACTTGTACATCAGGAATGCTTTTTGTTTAGTTTCGCCCTGCCACCCCAGGCCTAACACCAGTAAGGGCTTCTTGTGTGTCTTCCAAAGGGTCTCTGCACAAAAGAATGCAAATACACACATTTCCCGTGTCACACAGCGGGCTCATCATGACATGTGCTGTTCTGCAACTCCTGCTCCTTTCTAAACCAACTGTGTTAAGGTCTGATTTACTTACAATAAAATGCATCCATTTTGAAGTGTCTAGGGGATGAGGTGTACAACCGTGTAGGCACCATCACAATCAAGATATAAAATACTTCCACTATCCCCAAAGTTTCCTCATGTACCTACAGTCCACCTGCTCAGCCCACCAGACTCAGGCGACCACTGACCTGCTCTGTCACCACAGAGACTGCCCAGGCGACCTCTCTGGTACTGAATGTAATAGAAGTACTTAGTAAGGACTCATTTCTGTCTGGCTTCTCTCATTCTTGAATGTTTTGAGAGTTGCTTGCAGTGTTTGGCTATTATGAATAAAGCTGCTATAAACATTTATTTGTGTACAAGTCTTTTTTGGTGGGCATATGTTTTCATTTTTCTTGAATAAATAAATACCTGGGAATGAAACTGTTGGACCATATGGCACATGTATGTCTAACTTTGTAAGAAAGTGCCAGTTTTCTTAAGTGGAAGTCTAGAAGTCTTTCCAGGTAGAAGTCTAATACAAATTTCTACTCACAGGGTCAAATTTTTCCTCCTCTTCTAAACTTTTAGAATTTTCACTCTTTTCTTCTTCATTTTGTTGTTCAGCATACCGCAAAATCCATTCTTTCATATTCACTTCCATATTTTTTTCTTCCTTTTTTGGCTAGAAATAAAAAACAAATATCTGAAAAACCAAAGTTAGAAAAAGGTGTCAAGACTATCATCAAGTGACGTTGCTTTTACAATTCCTTTACACTCAAAAACAGTGGACGCAGAGCCTCAAAAATCATGCTCTTCAAGGACAAATAATGGAACTCAACATTACTTTAAGAAAAGTCTAAACTTGTATAATCCAAAGAATATGTTTACATAAACGGCAAAAAAAAAAATGAAAGGACAGTTAAAAACTAAATAACTAGTGTTACTCATTAAAAACAGTGGTTTTATGAGGATAGTGCTTCCATATATGTTTGTTTTTAAGCTTTATCAAGTTATAATTGATATGTAAAAAGTGCATATATTTAATGTAATGCATACATAATGTGCATATAAACTCATCATGTTGATGAGGTGGTGTGGTCGTAAGAACACTGACCCTGAGATCCATCCCCTGAACATATTCAGGAGCACGATGCTGCGCTGTCCTTAGAGGCACAGAGCTGCACAGCGCGTCTCCAGAACTTACACTTGCATAACTGAAAGTGTATCACCACTAAGCAGCGGCTGCCCTTTCCCCTCCTCCAGCCCCAGTAACCACCATGGATTCTCTGCCTCTATGAGTCCATTTCAGATTCCTCTGGAAGTGAAATTGGGCAGTCTGTCTCTCTGTGACCGGCTTATTTTTCCTTAGCATGTTCGCTGCTTCACCCAGGCTTCCAGATGTTTGACACTGTGCAGCATATTCAAGTATGATGCCCTAATGAACTACGCCTTCCAGTAATCACGCTTTTTAAAAAAAATATATATATATTTTTATTGATTTAAGAGAGGGAAGGAGAGGGAGAGAGAGCTAGAAGCATCAATGATGAGAGGGAATCATTATGGCTGCCTCCTGCACGCCCCCTACTGGGGATGTCAGTTGCTTGGAGGAATGGACATTAGCAAGAGTGTGACAAGCAGGGGCTTGATGAGATTGTATATAGGGCTTCTCGCCTTGAAATACTTGTTCTTAGAAGCCCCGTTTGTGAGGAAAGCTGAGCTAGTCCTGGCTCGCCCCAGGCAGAGGCACTGGTCATGTGACTAAGGAAACATTTTGGACATTCTAGCCGCAGGAGATACCTCGTGGAACCGAGACCTAACTGAGCCCAGCCCAGACTACAGTCGGGAGGAAGAATACACCGCTGGCTTATGCACCACATTTTGGTTGTTAGGCAGCAACTGAAACAGACAGTGACAGAAAAGCTTGGCAAACCAGTCAGTTACGCACAATAAGTGCAAGTACTATGGCAACTGAATACTAATCCTCTAATGAACTGCTGTATCTGCTTCATTCCGACTTTATTCAACTTCAAGTGTTTAATTCTTACATTACCTTCACCTTAGGCTCCTCTTCCTGTTTTCTGGTTTTAGGCTGCAATGGAGGTGAAACCATAGCTGGTACTGGAGGAGCCTGGAACTTGGGCCTACTCTTAGGTTGCTGCTCTTCAAATTCCTGACTGAATCCCTCAGGAAGTTCATCTTAGGAGAAATTGAGATGAAAATAAGCATGCATATGATAATGAATAATACCAATATTTAGTACACACACACACAATACTCCGTCGAGACAAAAGCACCTGATTTTGGCACCCCTCATCTCCTAAGACTAGAAGTCCTATGATGAACCTCGTTTATTGCCACACCAGAAGTGGGGACATTCATCAGATGACAACTAGCCCACCTACGTGGCCGTTCATTTCACCCTTGAATTGGCAGCTCCTGAATTTTCATAAAAAGACTAGAGGCCTGGTGCATGAAATTCATGCACGGAGGGCAGAGGGGTGGGTGTTCCCTCAGCCTGGCCTGCAGCCTCTCAAATCTGGGACCCCTTGGAGGATGTCCGACTGCCTCTCGCAATCCAGAACCGCTGGCTCCTAACCGCTCGCCTGCCTGCCTGCCTGATCTCCCCTAACTGTCCCTGCCTTGCCTCGCACCTGGGACCCAGGCTTCCCTCCCTCTGGCTGGCTGCTGGCACCCAAGACCCGGGCCGGCCGCAGCCACAGGTGCCTAGGACTGTGGAGTGGGCAGCTTGTCCCTCTCCTGGACTGCAGGCGCTGGCGCCCGGGACCATGGGGCGGGCAGATTGTCCCTCTCCCGGGCCGGAGCCTGGCTAGTCCCCATTCCTCTCTCACAAGCTCATTTGTGCCTAACTGGTCTCCATTCTTCTCTCGTGAGCTCATTTGTGTCTGGCTGGTCCCCATTCCTGTCTCCCCAGTGTTGAGTGTCTGAGCCGTGATGGCATGATGGTGTGACAACCATTTGCATATTGGCTCTTTATTATATAGGATCTTAACCATTTTCACCCCTTGGTTGCTTGTTGTAGCACATAGCAGTATTCTTCATGAGTCATATAAGTAATGTGCACTCCAGATTCTCCCCAAAGGTTAAACCTTAACCCTCTCCTTAACCAAATATTAGTTATCCAAGGCCAGATGGCCCTAATTTCTGAACCAAAGCCAGGAGACCCAAAACCCAATAGGTCACAGACAGGCACACTTGGAGAATTTGTTGTATTAAGTGCATTGTAGCATGACTATCAACAATACACACAAAAGTAATTTCTTCCTGCACAGACTACACCTCTAAGGAGAATATATCAAAAAGAATTAAAAAAGAGTAAGACCATTTTAACAATAAGTAATTATAACACAGTGAAAAACTTCTGATACAAGCCAAAAGCTTGATGCAAATATCATAGATACTGAAAGTACTTCCAAGGTTTTAGAAACAGGAAGAGTTTTATGACTGTCTGCTTACCATCAGGAAGGTTTAAGCAGAGCCAGTCCAGGGCTGAGTGCAGATCCCCTCCGTGTAACAGGGTGTTGGTCATGGCACCCTCAATGTCCTTTGTCTTAAAGGAAAATGCTTGCAGAGCCATGTATAAGTCCTACAAAAGGGAGTGCAAAACTGTCACCGTGGCAATTTTCTTTCATTACTAATTTTATTTTCCCGTTCATTTTTTTTAAAATATGTTCTATTGATTTTTAGAGAAAGAGGAAAGGAGAGATAGAAATAGTGAGACCAAGCCCACAATATCATGTGCCCTCACAGGATATTGAACCAGCAACTTCTTGGTTCCTGGACCGATGCTCAACATCAGAGCCACACCTGCCGGGCTCTCGCATTCATTTTAACCTAAATCTTTGACACAAATTATAATTTCAAACACTTTTTCTTTTCTTTTCAATGATAAGAATTAAATGTGCTCACTATATTGAGAATTTGAGAACTACAAATTTTAAAAGGGCTAGAGAAATGGCTTATATTCTCATTTTCTAAAGACCAGAGGCCTGGTGCATAAAATTCATGCACTGGAGGGCGGGGGGGGGGGTCCTCAACCTGACCTGTGCCCCCTCACAGTCCAGGACCCCTTGCTCTTTACTGCCCACCTGCTCGCTGCTCCTTAGCGCTGCTGGGGAGGTGGGAGAAGCTCCCACCACTGCTGCTGTGCTCGCCAGCCATAAGCCTGGCTTCTGGCTGAGCGGTGCTCCCCGGGGGAGTGCACTGACCACTAGGGGGCATCTGCCCCTGGTGGTCAGTGTGCATCATAGCAATTGGTGTCCTGCCATTTGGTCAATTTGTATATTAGACTTTTATTACATAGGATACTTCTTGCAATAAGTTTCCTTTCAGTCATGTTTCTATTATTTGTAAAAACAAATTTCACTTAACATTATAACATAAGCATCTTCCCCCGTCAGCAGAAACTCTTCACCACTTTTAATTACACAGCATTCCATTGGGAAGACGTGCCCTAATCTGATTATGCGCTTTCCCATCGGTGATCAGTTAGGATGCTCTCGTTCTCCCCTGAGGCAGTGCGTTGGTGAACATGTTCACACATGAAGGAAAGCATCTTCATGTCCTTCGAGAGCATAACCTTCACAGCTGGACAGACCTGGGTTCCCACCCAGATGCTGCTTGCCTGCTACTTACTAATTCACCGCAGGCCCTAACTTGTGCCAGCTTTCCACGCTCCACTTCTTCACTGGAAATGGGCAACAGATCTTCTGGGATTGCAGAAAGTGTAAGGAAAGTGCCCACAGGATGTAATACATAAATCTGAGAGTTCTCATATCATCATTTTAATGTGCACATCTGTATCTCACACCATTCTTTCCCAGCTCTTGGAGGTAGAAATGATGTATATGAAATCTCCATGGAAATGGAAAAAGTAATTTTACCTCGTATGTGATGCTGTCTTAAAAATGCTTCACTAAAAATAAGGAACTTAAAAAAAGTTTGCCTGTAAAAATACCTGTAATTTTTTGGCAGTAAGTCTTCCAGAAATCACTCCCTTGCCATTATTTTGCTTTTTATGCTCATTGATCACTCCAATAATTCTTTGTTCTAGTTTGTTATTAATCACCACCTGTTGATGCCAAGAGATCATATTAATTAGAAGCTAAATTATGAAATCACATTTAGTAACTAAATAATTTGAAGCATATCAGTTTTCTATATTCCTGCCAACCAAGGCCAAACTTCCAGCTAAAATCAGATATAGTGATTATTATATTTCAGACTACCATTCACCAGATGACATTCCTGTCATACATTGAAGAAAAAATGGGATATGGAAAAAGCAACATTGTCCTTGGACCTCCCTGGGACTCTGTTCCTCAGACAGATTCCTCACCGTCTTCAACACGCTGAGTCAGCATCCTTGGGTGGAGCCAGGACTCTGCCTTAACGCAAACCAGCCCAACCACAGCCGAAGGAATAGAGGCCACACTGAAAAGGGGGGAGGCACAGCCGTACAGTCAAATCTGGTAACTTGGTCACAAATTCTTTTGGCTGCTGGAGTTGGATTCCTATGTTTGCCTTTTAGCCGTTTAATCCTTTGTTGCGTCCCTATTTTTAACCTAAGAGTACACACGCATCTACCTACAAAAACCCCTCCCCTTTACGACATCTTTACTGAATGCCTTCTATGAGTTAAGCACAAAACTATGCTTCAGGAATCCAGTATAGCACAGGAAACATACATAAAGAGAAGCTGTGGCCCAGCACGGCAATCATTAAAAAAGACATGTGGAGTGCTGAGAAAACCACCAAGAAAGTCAACCTGGTGCCTTAGAAAGGGCTTCGCCAAGGTCAGACGTGACACATGCACTGTAGGCAGAGCCCAAGGGCAAAAGCCTGCAGTTCAAAACCATGTGGGATTTGGGGGAACGTGAGATGTGAACTAATGTTTGCAGTGAAGAGGAGGGAAAAGGTACTCCAAGGCAGGTTGGAAAGGATATGCTATGCTTAGGAGTTTGCACTCATCCATCCTTGTTTAATTTTTTACTGGCTTTCAACATACGTGTATGGTTTACTTTATTTAGTATAGATAGCAGCTAGTGTACTATTTATAAAAATGTAAAATATCCATCTTTTCCTCCTATTTAAGAATACACACACACACACACACACAGTGGGGCCTTGACTTATGAGTTTAATTTGTTCCGTGAGGGAGCTTGTAACTCAAATTACTCATATGTCAAATCAAAAAGTGCACGAGTGAGACACGTGATGCTGGGCTGATGTTGTGGCGTTCACTGCGCCAACTAGCGGTGGGGTATCTGAAGCTGGCTCGTAACCCGAATTTTAGCTCACCACTCAAAGCAAAAAATCGGCCGAGACGGCTCGTATCTCGAAAAACTCGTTAGTCGGGACACTTGGAAGTCAAGGCCCCACTGTATATATATTTAAGGGATTATTTCTTGAACTAACTCAAAACCTTGGTACTTACTTTCAAAATAGATTTATCCAGATTTGCAGGACCACCAGAATCATTTGCAGAATTAAAACTATAAATTTTCGGACCTGTACATAACAGAGAATAAACAGTCAAGGCAATTTAATGAGTAATATTTATTACACTATTTTCCCTATAAAGGTTGCTAAATATTATTTGATTTTAGCTTTTTCTCTTCTTCACCAAATAATTTAATCTAAAAATGAACAATATTCCCTCGAAGTTTTCAAAAACATTTTGCCAATTAGCATTTTCTAGGTGAATCACTTTCCCATAAAGTAAGAATCCTGCAAGTCTTTTAGATTAAATCTATCTTCATATTGTTATTTAAAAAATTAGATGCTTTTGTGCCTGGAACTTAGCTGAAGTAAGGCTCTCAGAGGACATTCGAGTCCTGGCAGAGAAGATGGGTGTGATTCAAGCAACAATGACACATGGAAGACGGGTGGGTACAGGGAGAATTCAAAAAGGAACGGACATCTGGGGTGGGCATAGAGGATTCTGTAGATAGCGTTAGGGATAGATGGCGTTCCATTTAGAGAAAACGGCAAGAATAAACACCAGGGAGCAGAAAGCCTGCAGCTGGACACAGCAATTAGCAGAAACGGGTGCTGGGTCCTGGAGGACGGCCCAATGGTTTGGACTTGATCGCGTCCCTGAGGGTGCTATGCCAGAGAGCGAAGTGCTACCATCCAAGCCCGCTTGCCTGCGGGACAGACGGGAGGAAAGAGGAGAGCCAGACGGCTCCACGAGAAGGCTTGGCTGGGATGCAGGACTCAGGAGTGCCTGGACGGAGGGGTGAAGAGTGCACAGGGACAGGGACAGGCATGGTGGGGATATGCCCGTGGAGACGGCGGGGCCTGGCAGCAGACCGGGCATGAGGAAGCCAGGAAGGCATCACCCGTCACTCCTGACGCCGACTAAGAGGCGCGTGGGAGTCAGAGGAGCCAGCCTGCGAGGTCTGAGGAGCCTGCAGGGCAGGGCCCCCGGGTCCAGCCCATGCAGACATGGCCGACCTGAGCTTGGAGAAGAGAGGAGTGGACGCGTGCCTAGGAGTCACCTACAGAGGAGCAGACCGACATGCTGGAAGGAGATGCCCCTCCTAGAGGGAGGTCCACAGGAACTACACGTCAGGCCGGGGGCGGGGGTCTGGAGGACAGGCACGGCCATCACTCTGCATGAACAGCTACCATGCGCTGCGGGGCCACCCTCCAGGCGGGGTCTGCGCCCCCTGCTCCTGCGGCCCCTCCTTCTCGGCCACGTTGACGGGCGAGCTCCTAAGGCCCCGCTCGTCCCTGACTCGGGGTCTCTGGGACGGTGGACCGTGTCCTTGCCGCTGCCAGGAACCCCGCGCCGGCCACGCTGCAGAGTCAGCACCTGGACATCCTCCCGTCTCAGCCTCGGGTCCCTTTCCCACCAGCCATCGCCCCTGCCCTCTGCAGGGCCATTCCATTACCGCGCCAAGGTCTGTCCCTTCGCTTTGCTTTTTAAAAAAAATATGTTTCTATTGACCTTTAGAGAGAGAGGAAGGGAGAGGGATAGAGTGAGAGAGCATCACAGATGGTCTGCCCCCTGCACGCCACCACCGGGGACCGAGCCTGCAACCGGGCACCGGGCAATCCGACCGGTGACCTCTTGGTTCACGGGGCCACACTCCACCGGAGCCACGAGACCGGCCCCTCCACCGTCTCTAGGGGACATCAGCTCTGCAGCCGGGGTCCTGTGACTCCCATCGCGCTGGCCAGCTCCCTGCGCGGCGGCGGCCCTGGGCGCACCCCCTCCCTCCCGTCGGGAAGAAAGGCGGCAGGTAGGGGTCCGGTAACGATTCGTGGACACCGGGGCCGGCCATCTGCACGCCCCGCGCGAGGCGGAGTCCAGCCCGCGGGCCGTTCCCCCGCCGGCCAGGCACCCGGTCCTCACTGAGCCTCGCTTTCCCGGGACACGTGGCGACGCTGCGCGTGGCTGGACTCGCCGGGAGAACGAGGTCCCGGGGCCGGTGCGGAGGCGGGCTGATGCCACGGCCGTTCTGGTCCCGGGAGGAGAGAACGGGGTGGACGGCGGCCATCGGGGAGCGGACGGCTCAGGCCGACCTAACAGGGCTGTGGGATCGGGGTCTGCGCGGGCGCCCGCGCCGCCGGCCGCTCGTACCTGGCCTGACGCGGGGCTCCCGGGGACCGGCGGCGGTGGGCGGCCGGGACACCGGCTTCTGGGTCTGGGCCTCGGCGGCGGTGCCGGCCTCGGCGGCCTTGGCTCTCGAGGCGGACACGGCGGCCCGCACGGCCGCGGCGCCCGGCGCCTTGTGCTTCTTGTTCTTGCCGCCCATGTTGCAGCGTCGACGGCAGACGGCTCCCGGTGCAGGCCCGGCGCACTCGGCACAGCCCCCGAGTCTCTTCACAGCGCCCGGGCCCCGCGCCGCCAGCAGGCGTCCTACATCCGGGCGTCTCACGGGCGCCGCCTCGCGATTGGTCCGGCGCACGGAGGCCCCGCCTCCTCGTCTCGCCCCGCCCCTTCGTCCTCGCAGCGTGACAAGCTCGCTTCAACCACCGCGCTACCCACCCTCTAGTGGTCGGAAACGGAGAGAAGATCCCAAAGGTCGGGAAGGAAGGAAAGTTCCTAAGGGCAGGAAAGGAAGGGGAGGTCGGAGAGAGAAGATAGAGAAATTTTGTGGCGGCTGCTCGACTCGACCACTTTTGTCTCCCGCGGGCCACCGTCGAGACCTCCAAGCGTCACGGCCGGCTTGAGCGCGGAGCGTTGTGGGTAGCAGCGGGTCGGACTGCGTCTCCGGAAGATGGCGGACGCCTTCGGGGATGAGATCTTCAGCGTGTTCGAGGAAGACTCCGCCGCTGCGCCTGGAAGCAGGAAGGACAAGGACAAGGGGAAATGGAAGGGGCCTCCGGGGCCGGCGGAGAAGGCTGGGTAGGCGAGGGAGCCAGCGTGCTTTTTCCTTTCTCCGCGCTGAGAGAGGAAACGCGAGCCCCTTAAACGGCTCGAGGACGCGGGGTGTCCATTGAGTGGCCTCGGGAGGTGGGGGGTTCGAGGACGGTGTTGAAGAGGGAGGAGCATGCGGTCCGGAGCGGGGTCCCGGGGTCCCCGGTGTGCGCAGGTGCGTGGGCTCCGGCGGCTCTGGGCCGCGCGTGGCTGCCTCTCCCCGTGTCTGCGCCGCGGGGGGCGCGGGCGGGCGACCGAGGTCCGGTCTCGGGCTGAGCAGCACCGGAACCGCGCCTGGCGGGAGTAAAGGGTCACGAAGCGTGGAAAACCCGACGGGGGTGGCCTGGCAGGGGGAAGGGACGGCAGCCGCGGGAAAGGGGAGAGGAATGGGCCGTTTCCCAGCTCAGAGGAGAAGGTGCCGGCCCACCCCCGGGGCTGGTCACTGTGATGGTTCAGTGACCGTCGGCGTGGAGGGCCTGACAGCGCAGATCTTCCAAAGTTGGCCGTCGTTGGGTTTGCTAAGGAAATCCTAAGGGAAGTGCTGGTCCCACCCAGGTGTGTCCGCTGGCTGCACGATAGCCGGCGGGCTCGTGTCCTGTGGGACCAGGGAAAGGGAGCATGGAGGTAGACGGGGTGTCCCTCGGCCGCTTTCATCCGCGTCGGGTTGAGGACCTGGTGCCGCGGGGGGCGGGGAGCACCGTCACCAGCCATCCCATCCCCGGAGTCAGCCATCCCTGGAGTCAGACGCAGTAGAAACAGCCTTCTCTCCCGCCGGAGGGAGCAGGAGGGTTGGGGGGCTTTGCGGGAACATGAGAACGGAGGACAGGCCCCCCCCCCACAATAATAATTCATGGCTGCTGTCGTGTGAACGGGCCACTGTGATATGCAGACAGCGCCATATAACTTCCCGCTCCGGTAAATACTTGGCTTCAGGCTGCAGCCGTTTCCACAGCCTTCCAAAGTGAAAGCTTGTAGGGCATGAAAATAACCCAATTTACATTTTAGCCTTATCAGGACGTGTGAACATTAGCGAGGGGAAGTGTGGAAGGAAATGTAGGACACTAGTAACTTAGGGGATTTTGTTCACTACCAGCTCTTCTGGATAGGTCTTGTCTTGTAGGTGTTTTTAGGAAAGAATCCAACTTGCCCAAGTGTTTTATGTAACCAACACGTGTAGCATGATTTCCATCTGATTTGTGTAACACAGGAGGGCAAGTCATGGAATTTAAGAGGGAATTATGTGTTTAACCAAGTGGGTAGTGTTTGTTTTTTACTTTAAAAAATATATTTTCATTGATTTGAGAGAGAGGGAGAGAGAGAAACATCAGTAATGAGAGAGAATCATTGATCAGCTGCCTCCTGCACATTCCCTACGGGGGATCGAGCCCGCAAACTGGGCACGTGCCCTGACGGGGAATCAAACCCGGGACCTTCCGTCTGCAGGCGGACACTCTATCCACTGAGCCAAACCGGCTAGGGCCGCGGGTATTTTTAAAATAGAACTTTATGAGAATTGTCCAGAGAGAGAATAGTATGAAAGCCTCCATAGACCCTTAGGTCAGCTTCAGCAACATCACGTCATTGTCACCCTGTTCTCACCCCTTCTTTTGTAAATCCGATGCTCCTCATCATGTCATTTCTCCCTAAATATTTCAGTATGCATCTCTTTGCTGAATATGATTTTCTTTTCTGACATAACCATAATACCATTATTACACCCAACAACCTTTTAGTAATTCCTTCATGTCATTGAATCTAGAGTGAAATTTTCAGTTATCTCTAAAGTTTTTTTTTTTTGGTTGGTTTATTTGAATCAGAATCCAAAGTCCATGCATTATTTAGGTTGTTAGACCCCTTAAGACTTACTCTACAGCAGTCTCCTCATCTTTCCACACTTGATCTTAGCCAAAAGGCCGAGAAGCGATCCTCCTCATCTTTCCATACGCCATCAATGTGTTATGGAGGACTGGTAAGAGGAGAAACCCGGTTTTGTCCTGTCGTTTCCCACCTGCTGCGTTTGCTTCCCTGTCCTGAAGAGTCACTGTGAACTGTCCTGTCCGGAATCACGCTGCCTGATGGAATAGGCACTGCCCAGCAGTCGCTCTTGAGCACTGGAAATGTCGCTAGTCAGACTTGAAACGTGCTGTGAGTGTAACACACGGGGATTTTGAAGACCTAAGAAAATGTAAAATACCTCAATATTTTTTCCTCTGGATTATATATTGAAATGACAATACTTTGAATATATATTAGGCTAAAGGAAATAAAGTTGGTTTCTTTTAAAGTCTTTTAATATAGTTACTAGAAATTTAGAATTACAAGTGTAGCTTGGATTATGTGTGTACTATAATAGGGCAAGGAACTTAATTACACTCAGGTTCAATTGTTTTAAATAAGAATACTTAGTGGTGCTGTGTGCTTGGTTCCTATTGCGTTGCATGATGTTCAAGCTTCTGGGTTGTGTCAGCCTGACCTCCCATCGACCTCTCTCATAATGACTTCAGCATCTGTGATGATTGCCTAACTCCGTTATTTCACTAGTAGTTAAAAATGGTGTTTTTTCTTTTTAACATTTTTTCCCCTGCATTTATTACCTGGAATCCATCTATTAAAAAAAGATTCCCACATTCCCTCCTCAACTGTTTGCCTTGAAATACAGCTCATAGAGGAAAGGTAGGATAAATGCTTGATTCTTTCTCTTTATCAGTTTTAAGAGAAATCAGTTGTATCCCGAGGAACTTCCGATGTTGACCAACATAGGTTTCTAGTTATGTGTTTGGTTTCCTCATAAATTAATGGATTTTACCAAGTCACTCTTAACCAATACTGCAGAATTCATTTTAAACCGTTTACTTCTCAGGAAACGTTCTGATGGGAATTTACAATCCGAGTCAACCAGTGTTGGAAAAGCCAAGAGAAATGTGGATTTTGAAGGCACAGATGAACCCATTTTTGGAAAGAAGCCCAGGGTAGAAGAGTCAGTAACTGAAGACTTAAGGTAGTGTTTCCATTGTCATAAATGTTAGTAACTCGTAAGTTGGTAGTTGCATGAAGTTTTGAAAACTGCTTCCATGTTGATGAAAATGCATGCTGAGATAGAGAAATGAAGACATTCTTTCTGTAATTATAAAAGCATATTAATAGAGAACATTTAACTAAGTTTGGGGAAATGGAGTCAGTATAGAAAAGATGTTTTAATACTTTAGAATGCAATTTTGAGAAAGAATGTTGAAGCCTGGTTTTTAAAAAAAGAAGAAATGACATACTTCCTTCATTCATTAATGTCCCAAGAAAAGTGGAATAAAAAGGAATAAAACTGACCCAAGAGAAGGAGCAAGTGAGCAGGGCCATCAGGAGGAGTTAGGTTTTCACTCTTGTGTGGAGCAGGAGAGTGGCTGTGAAGCTAGACTACTCTCCAGGGAGACCCGGGGATGTCTGTGGCTGCAGTAGCTGCTATTGCTCTGATATTAAGTTGGAACTTTCTAGAAGTTGATGCCAATTTCTTAAGTAATTCACTTATTCCCTGTGATGATCTTCATGGCTTTGTGTCTCTCCTTGTACGTCATGTTCTAGCTTGGCACTACCATGAAGAATTTACGATTTTTTTTTAACCAGTTGGCTGGTAATGTAGTTAGCAATAGTAGCTACTGTATATGGTGGTAGATGTGTCACTGAAATATTTAAGGTACACTCTTTGCTCAAGCTGGTGGAATAGCTTAAAAAAATATAATTGGCAATTTAAAAAATCATTGTTGCTTATTGAAGTAACCCTAGGGTTTTAGCCAAAGCATGATTGTTGATTTAAAGTAAAAATCAGAAGTACAGTCACTAAGAGATTAATGAAGCTAGCACATCTATTTTCCATATGTGTAGCTTAGGATTTTGGTGAGAATAAGGAGTACTTCTGTAACGTGCAGCAGCATCTGGGTTAGACTAGTTTATTTTGTACTTGCTATCATGTGATGGTTTTTATTTTTTTTATTTTTTATTTTTTATTTTTATTTTTTTAATATATTTTATTGATTTTTTTACAGAGAGGAAGGGAGAGAGAGAGATAGAGAGTTAGAAACATCGATGAGAGAGAAACATCGACCAGCTGCCTCCTGCACACCTCCCACTGGGGACGTGCCTGCAACCCAGGTACATGCCCTTGACCGGAATCGAACCTGGGACCTTTCAGTCCACAGGCTGATGCTCTATCCACTGAGCCAAACCGGTTTCGGCCATGTGATGGTTTTTATAACCAGCTTTATGTCAGAAGTAGTGACTACTTTGTAGAGGTATTTTTTATTCAACATAGTTACTGGAACTAAGTTGTAATTCTTTGAATAAACCACTTGGAGACTGTTCTGTATTTGTTAACTGATTATTTTGAATTCTTAGCATATATTTGAATAATATGAAAAACTTTGAATATTCAAAATAGCCAAACCTTTTCCAATCGGGAATACTGTTAATTGGGCATTGTTATGTTCCTTAAGAGTGCCAATGGGAGGCTCACTATCTAATTATAGAAACACAAGAGGCCCGGTGCATGGAACTTGTGCACGGGGGAGGAGGTGTTCCAGCCTGCACCCTTTTGCAGTCTGGCTGCCCTTGGGGGATGTCCGACTGACAGCTTAGTGGGATATCCTTAGCACTGCCATGGAGGCTGGCTTCAGCTTCTGGCTGAGCAGCACTCCCCCTGTGGGAGCACAATGACCACTGGGGGCAGCTCCTGCATTGAATGTCTGCCCCCTGGTGGTCAGTGTGTGTCATAGTGACCGGTAGTTACGCCATTTGGTCAATTTGCATATTAGCCTTTTATTATTTAGGATCATTTATTCTAAGGTAACGTTAACTTTTTTTTTTTTTTTTAAAGTCTGGCTGACTTGATGCCCAGGGTGAAGGTGCAGTCAGTTGAAACTGTTGAAGGGTGTACACATGAGGTAAGCACAATGTCCATCAGTAGGTTGGTGTGATAAATGGGATTTTGCCTGGGGCTGTCTCGTGTGATGGTTAGCAAGCAGTTTGGCCTGGAAGGCTTTGGAAACAGTAAGGAGTTTCTGTGGAGTGGACAGTCTAGTGGAAGGACCGGGGGGCCTTGTAGCCAAGCCTGAGCTCATATCCTTGTACCGCACATTTTCTAACTACGTACAGTCTGTGATACATTTCTCGTTTATCTTTGTCATTGGTTTTTTAATTCATAAACTTGGAATAATGGAATTTATCCCACCGGGTGACTGTGGGATTCTATCAGAAAATTAGGAAAGACACCCAGCACAGAGCAGGTGGTCGGTACACGTTCACTCCCATTCTCCTGAGGTCAAGTAGCAGTGCCACTGCAGGTCACAGGCTCTCCCTGTCCTGCTCTGATGGCATGTGTTGCAGTCTCATTGCTCTGCCACAAGGTGGTTTAAGTCTTGGGAATTTAGATATAATTGTGAACTGCTCTCCAGATCTTAATCTTCACTGGAGGGAAATTTTCTGTTCCAGGAAATAGAAGGCATCATTTTATTCCACGTAGTTTTCTTTCATACAGTGACATCCCTTTTTATGTCCATTCAGCTTTTCGAACATTCATTAATGTCAGGCAATGCATAAGAAAGGCCCAGACCTGAAAAACATAGCTTCTTCAGGGGGACAGACTTAGACGCTCCTGGTTACGTTGTCATTAGGTTAGACACTAGCAGAGGTTTTTGAGTGTGGTAGCTTTAGCATTTTGACTTGTTCTTAAAGGCAGTGACTTAGTTTCCGTGTCCAGGACTGTCAGACACTAGTTCATCACCTTTATTTTTCCAACCATCATTGGTCATGGAGCGCTGAATGCATCAATTCTTAAATAGTAAGTTGGTGATTTATTTATCTATTTATTTCTACATCAGGTTGCACTTCCTGCAGATGAAGATTATATACCACTTAAACCACGAGTTGGAAAAGCTGCAAAGGTCTGTACTTTGGGCAATACAGTGTTTAAAGTTTTGTGTGTCTCTTTTTCCTAAAAAATCTTGAAGATATATTCTTTCAAGTGAGATTTTTATGCACTATAGTGTATATATACTAAGACTAAGAATCAGCTACCTGAAATTAAATACAGTGAGAACTGAATCAGTAAAAAACATGCTGAGAGCCAAGCATCATGTGATGACATTTTAAAAAATTAATGGTTCTCAACCTTTTTAAAGAATCTCATGCAAATGACCAATCTTTCTCCAGAAAACAATGCACGTGTGCAGTGAGCTTTGCCTACAGTTTTAGAAGTTTAACAGCTTCTGGTAAAACCTCTGCTGAGCGTGTTAGTGAGAAACTTCACTGTCCAGGGCCTTGTTTCCGTCTGTGAAAGAAAAGAAAAAGTAGTTAGGGGTTGTTGGGAGTGTTAGTAATCATACATGGAAATACGTTGCAAAATGCCTGACACAAAGCATGTCCTTGATAAAAGTAATGTTTAGTATGTTTTAAGTAATGTAACGTACATGTAAGCACATGGCCATATTTGGAAGATGGCACAGCAGAATTAACTTCTGTGCTGTCTAAAAATTTTTTTACTCTTCCTCTAGTGGGTGGTATATATCCTAAATACATAGAATCATAAAGAAATCTTCTAGAATGCTACTGAGGAAAATGTCTCTTAATTTTAAATGTGCTCCGTGGCTAGAATTTTCGTATGGATGTTAATCTGTGTATTTTTATAGGAATACCCGTTCATTCTTGACGCTTTTCAGAGAGAAGCCATCCAGTGTGTTGACAACAATCAGTCTGTTTTAGTGTCTGCACATACGTCAGCCGGAAAAACTGTTTGCGCCGAGTGAGTAGCTTTCTTTATGTGACGTTTAGGTCTGTTGATACCTGCTGTGTACATGTAGGTGCTTCTGTGTTGGTACGTAGACATTTCACAGGTGTCAGTCTTATTGGATAGCCCTTCATCACTATGTAATGCTCTTTAAGTCTCTTACTGCAGTCTGTGTTTCAGTGTAATTAGTCTGACTTACTAGTACGTATTGCTCCCCATGATTTTCAACCCAGGACTAACTTGGTAACTCTTACCTGTGGGGAAAGGCTATATGTGAAACTCAAAAGAAGAAACAGCATTTTCCAGTGTTTTCTAATTGTTCATACTCTGTATGTATAAACCGACAGGCAGAGGCTCGAACTTCTGGAGGCCCACTTATAGGACCAAAGGCTATTTTGCTTACAAGAAATAGGGTAGCCATGAATAATCCATTGGTATTAGTAATTAAGTTACATTAATTCCAACACCAGAGGTAAAATTCTTTTTGTTTTAGATCACTACAGTGTAGGTTTATCGTAATAATAACTGGAGGCCCACTGCACAAATTTATGCACAATGAAAGGAAATTAATCGGGAGAGATATCTTAGAGGCCAGGGAGGGGCCACAGGAGGTTGGCTGGCCTGGGAGGGACTGTGGGAGGGCTCCAGGGCGTGTCCGGCGCCTCTCACCCAGTTCCAATCTGTGGACCCCAGCAGCAAGCTAACCTACCAGTCGGAGCTTCTGCCTTCTGGTGGTCAGTGCGCATCATAGCAACTGGTCTAATGAACGGTCGGACACGTAGCATATTAGGCTTTTATTATATAGGATTATTGCTACTATAACAGTTTGTCGATAGCAAATAAAAGAAGATATTAATGTTTTGGAAAGTCAATTTAAGATAAGTAATTATCAAAAACTCAGACAATTTATATGCTAATAGAATTTTTTAAATCATATTTTTTTGGTATTTTTTATCATTTTTCCTTTTCAATTACAGTTGACATACATTATTATATTAGTTTCAGATGCACATAGTCATATACTTTAAAGAAAATACTTTGTTCTTGTTTTCTTTCCCATTTTTAGGTATGCCATTGCATTGGCCTTAAGGGAAAAACAGCGTGTAATATTTACCAGCCCGATTAAGGCTCTGAGTAACCAGAAGTACCGTGAAATGTATGAAGAGTTTCAAGATGTGGGTCTGATGACGGGAGATGTTACTATTAATCCTACAGCATCTTGTCTTGTTATGACCACAGAGGTAATTTATATGGTGCCCCATCTAATTTTTCATTTTTAATTTAACTAAAGTACCCAATTAGAACATCTAATATTTTATCATTTGCTCTATAGAAGTAAAGTATAATACTTTCTGAATAGATTTACTTGAAAGGGATAAATTTTATCTTAAAACGTTCTGATTGTATTAATATAGTTAAAAATTATCAATATTTATTACTTGTCATATAAGCTAGCTATAATTTTTTTCTCTACCAGGTGTTTTTATTTTTATTTTTTAAAAATATATTTTATTGATTTATTATAGAGTGGAAGGGAGAGGGATAGAGAGTTAGAAACATCAATGAGAGAGAAACATCCATCAGCTGCCTCCAGCACACTCCCCACTGGGGATGTGCCCGCAACCAAGGCACATGCCCTTGACCGGAATCGAACCTGGGACCTTTCAGTCCGAAGGCCGACGCTCTATCCACTGAGCCAAACTGGTTAGGGCTCCACCAGGTGTTTTTAAAGGCTATTGTCAATGACATAAAAATATTGATGGTGTTTTGTTTACATAGTTTCAAAGATTTGAATACATAGTTTCATATTAGATCTTCCTTTCATGTAATTTTTTCCTTCTCTTTCTGAGTGTTGACACAAATAGGTAAATAACTGACTTTTTTTTTTTTTTTTTAAATATATTTTATTGATTTTCCACAGAGAGGAAGGGAGAGAGAGAGTCAGAAACATCGATGAGAGAGAAACATCGATCGGCCGCCTCCTGCACATCCCCCACTGGGATCGTGCCCGCAACCCAGGTACATGACCGGAATCGAACCTGGGACCCTTCAGTCCGCAGGCCGACGCTCTATCCACTGAGCCAAACTGGTTTCGGCAATAACTGACTTTTTAAAAAGATGCCCAAATATGCTTAGTTTCTCCCATAAGGACAGTTAAGTTTTGCATATACACACACAACTTCTTACGTTTTGGACATAATTAGCTCTCTAAGTACTTTTATACATAAATTATATTCTTGTGCCCACAAGGGACAATAGAGCAGAAATTAGCTTCTAGTCTGCAGGGTCAGCCAGAAGCATTGCTCACTTTTCATTTTGGTGCCCAAAGTAGGTCTTATTTCCCACTCTCAAAACGTTCTGCCATTTGTGGATTTTTTTAAAACTCAAAACTCAGGATAATTGTTCCTAGAAAGTATCCATATTGTGAGATGAGGCAAAAAAAATGAGTAAACAGTATGAGATCTGGTATGTTGGATAGGTAACTTTCTTTTTTCTTTTTTAAAAAAAAATATATTTCTTTATTGATTTCGGAGGGGAAGGGAGAAGGAGAGAGAGAGAGAAACATCAATGTTGAGAGAGAATCATTGATTGGCTGCCTCCTGCACACCCCCTACTGGGGAATGAGCCCACAGCCCAGGCATGTGCCCTTGGCTGGAATCGAACCTGGGACCCTTCAGTCCACAGGCTGACACTCTACCCACTGAGCCAAGCCAGCTAGGGCTGGATAGGTAACTTTCAGTCGCTCTATCAGAACAGCTAGAGCACTGCACAGCACTGCTGCTCTAAGTCCATGTATTCTTCTAAATTCTGCTCCACTACGAACAACTGTCAGGGCAGGTTCCTTCTCACACCCTGCCCATTGCACTAACTGTTGGGGCCAAGCCTCTCTGCCAGGCGCTGAACCTTCTTGGACGCCTGGTATAGACAGAAGCCATGAGAAGTTGTGGGTATGTAAGAATGAGTCTTTATTGTAGAAGCCCGTGGCCATAGCCATTGGACAAAACAGCTCTTCACAGCAAAGTTCCATCCAGGCAGCCGTACACTGGCTGGTCAATATGTATCTGTCCTACATAGTAGCGTTAATCTCTGCCCACAGCTATTATCTGAGCAGCCGCACGCTGCCTCTAGACCGATCGCTTTAATAGCAATAGTACCTGAGCTCTTCTGTAGAGCTGCAGCTTCGGTAGCCTCTCCAGCCTCTCTGGCTCAGCAGCTCTCCTTTCTCCCCTGCCCAGCACACTGGCTGGTCAATAACATGTATTATACTCCTTAGAGAAGGCCAGTTGCCAGCAATGACATCCATCATTTGGGCTATAGAAGGGCATAGTGTACCATGAGATCGCTGTGACCTTGCAGCTCTTACGGTATCTTAGTCTTGAACATTCTGATGAAGATTCCCTTTTTCAGAGTGGCCTTGGCCATTCCGGTGTACTAGCAACAAGCCTTTCACCCTCTGAGTGGCCTGGACTGTCTGGGGCCTCTGACATGGTTCCCACACTCTACATAAGGAAGGGGCTTCACATTTGGGATATGGCAAGGTGGAGGTGGTTATAATCCTCTTCATGTATTGTATCTGAGTACTAGATGTTGAAAAGTCATTTATTTTGGTTTTATGAGAAAAGGAATTTACATAATTTATGGAATAGATTTAAAATATGTGTGTGTAACTTCCTAAAATTAGTTTCCATTAAATAAGAATTTCCAAAATTTCTTTTTAGAAAGAACAGCTTTTTGTTCTGCTAAATCTTTTATTTTTTTTCTTTAGATTTTGAGAAGTATGCTGTACAGAGGTTCTGAAGTTATGCGCGAGGTTGCTTGGGTCATATTCGATGAAATTCATTACATGAGAGATTCAGGTATATTCTGCTGTGGTGTTGAGATGTGTGTGCCATATGTTTTCCTTAAGAATGGGATTAAGAATTTTGCTTTGGAAAAGCTTCTGGGTTGGAGAACATGGGGAAAGTAGGGGAGGGAGGGCATGAAAACTCCATGCCCTGTCCCACACACCTTGTCCTGTGTATTCCATCTGGCTGTTCATGTGTATCCATTATTGTAAACCGATAAACCTAAAAGGAAAATTGCTTTGATATTTCATGGGCTAGAGGTCTAGTAAACTAAATTTTTGGACAACATAATGTAATATTTCCAATGGGATCTCATTTACCTATAGCTTTTTAAATAGTAACTTTTTCTAAGTAAGAAAATGCAAATTCAAATAAAACAAATGAAATTCAATTCAAACTAGCTTGCTTTTCAAATATAGAGCTCTCTAGTTAATGTTAAAGTAATTCTAGCCAGAAAATTCTTTCTCGATTTTTAAAATTATTTTCATTTTTTAAAATAAAACTAAGAAATATATGTTCATGGTACAAAATTGGGATTATGAAATAAAAATGATTAAAAGGAAACAATTATAAATATCTCTTGAACTGTTACACTACTATATTGGAAAAGGGAGCATACTTGGAGTTTTGGACGGAACTGGGAGGGCTAATGTTAAACATTTCAAAGTTAAATGTTTAATATGCACACACCTAAAACTTGGTTATTAGTTAAACTAAAGCACTGGGTTGACCTGTGCTTACATTGAAAATGAAACAATTGAAGAAATCATGTACCCTTTGCACATTTTACCCTTTATAGGTTATAGGCTTACGTTTTAAACAAAGTTGTTTTGGCTTTAAAATCATGAATGCTGTGTTGATTTGTTTATTTTAGGGGGAAACTCTCAAACTGATTTTTCTGGCTTTTTTCGTTTTAATAAAAACTGACTTAGAGTTTTGCTGTCCATTATATCTGTCTTTTATCTCTAGGTCACGAGGGTAATTTTGATGAAAGATGCCTATGGTATGGTAATGGTGTTCTTTGAGATTTGTTGCTGTAAGTTTCTATAAGCCATTAAATTTTGCTTCCCAAAGTGAGATGGAGATGGTATTTCCTCTGTCATGGAATCTCGTTAGGCTGTTTGAAAAGGTGCAGCCTGAAGCTACCCTTCCCAGCTCCTGTTTCAGTGATCCTTGTGTAATGTGGTTTGGTCTGCTCTCTGCTGGATAAATCACGGTGCACACGGAAGCAGTTGTCAGTAAGGGTCTGTGGTCAAAAGCATCCTGTGTAGAGTGGCCTGCGTTTCTGCTTTTTGAGCTCAGGAGAAGATAGCTTTAGGTTCTTGTCTGTAAAGTGACACTGAAATGCAGGGTATATCTGCTTTTTTCAGAGCGTGGTGTGGTGTGGGAAGAAACTATCATTTTGCTTCCTGATAATGTCCACTATGTCTTTCTCTCGGCTACTATTCCAAATGCCCGACAGTTTGCTGAATGGATTTGCCATTTACATAAGCAGGTACTTTCTTTTTTTAATGTCCTCAATATTTAGGATGTTATAAGCCAGCCTAACTGCGTCCTGTCCTTTGTTCTTAATGCCACCCAAATAAAGAAATTGCTTCTCAAATTAAGCAAGCTTATTCAAAATGAACTGACTTAGCTTTTTATAAGTGTGCATTTCTGAGTCCCATCTCGGACCCAGTATGTCAGTCGATGGGAGGAGCGTCTTGGAAGCTCCGCCTTCACAAGCTCCCAGGTTGATCCTTATGATCTGCAGATTTGGAAATACTGGCATTTTGTTGTACAGTGAGCCACGGGGCACAACTTCCCCATGACCTTGGTGCCAGGAGAAAGCTGAGCGTGTCCAGAGCATGTGCTGCCTCTCCTGTACACACAGTCAGACTTTCGACTTGGTCCTTCTGCTTTTCTAGTCCAACTAGCAGTGGCATAGGACCTTATAACAGGCATTTGTCCTGTGTCATAACCTCGCTCTTGGTTTCATTCTCCTGCCCTTATTTTTCCTTAAAATCTGCTGTCATTTTGTGGCACTCATGTTGCTTCTGTAGGATAGAAACCCAGGGGTGTTCAGAGGAGCTCCATCAACCTGCTGCTCTGCTGAGGCTCCCAGGGCTCCCAGGGCGGGGTGGGTGGGCAGAAAGGCCCCAGGACACCTCGGGAGCACTCAGTGTGACCACAGCATGCTCTCCGGGAACAGGCGTCGGTGATGCTGGCAGCACAGGGCCAGGTGCTGATCCGAGGTCATTGTCGAAGCTGAAATCAGGTATTTGGCCTTGAGTAGGAAATGAGTAAAATTGAACAGATGGTTGTATAATTTGATCTAATTTTTCCACGTTTTCCTCTTGCCTGGTTTTAAAGTGATATTTATAATTTTTTTTCTCTTTTTGACATGTTCATGTCCCTAAGGTCATGGTGTTATTACTGAAGAAATAAAGTATTGTGTGCAATTGTGTTTCCTTCTCTTTACAGCCTTGCCATGTAATTTACACAGATTACCGGCCTACTCCACTGCAGCACTACATCTTCCCGGCGGGGGGAGACGGCCTGCACCTTGTGGTTGATGAAAATGTAAGGGGTGACGGTCATTCTTGTGTCTGTAATTCTTCTAGAGAAGAATTGTGGAGACCCTTTTTTCCTTTAATAGTTTCACAGTCCGAAGTTATTGTTGGCTTTACGTGCTCTGTGTGTGTGCTCTCAAACATGTTATTTAAGACTTGTGTTTCTCTTGTGCATAATTGCATCTCCCTCCTTCTCCAGTGTTTAAAATGCTTGGAGAATAGGGACGCTGGACATGTTTCCGATATCTTACGTTTTGCCTCTCTCAGTTTTAATACCTCTATTACCTTTTATTATCTCTCAGCTCACATTGTGAACTATTCTCATGGCCTTTGTTATAACTATTAATTACTAAGTTATTTTTATTTGAGGAAGCTTTGCTTTGAGTGTGAAAGATGTTTAGATTATGATTGAATGTTAGTGAAGAAACAGAAAAACATCTGATTCCAGGGTGACTTCCGAGAAGATAACTTCAACACCGCAATGCAAGTTCTCCGCGAGGCAGGGGATCTGGCAAAAGGAGATCAGAAGGGTCGGAAAGGAGGGACAAAAGGTAATTTTGAACTTTGTTTTGAGATAGTCTTATCTGTAAGTTGTAGTTTCAAATGACATGTAAAACTTTTTATTGAATGATTTTCCTCAGGAAGCTATGCAGTTCTGATAACATCATGAAAGTGAATGGGTAAAGGTCGGTTTCTTTTTCTACATGTCCTTTATGGAAATACAGTTCACATACTGTACAATTCACCCATTCAAGTGTCCAGATTCAGTGGTTATTAGTATAGAGTTATGCAACCATCACAGCATTTTTTTATTGAAATGTAATTCATCTACCACAATTGTCACCATTTTTTAGTGTACAGTTCAGTTGGATTTCATTATATTCACACAGTTATACACTTAAAATGTTCCAGAACATGTCCATCAGCTCAGAAAGAAAGCCCATACCCATTGGCAGTCCTTTCTCATTTCCCCCCAACCTC
Source organism: Myotis vivesi (assembly GCA_035771395.1). Taxonomy (NCBI): domain Eukaryota; kingdom Metazoa; phylum Chordata; class Mammalia; order Chiroptera; family Vespertilionidae; genus Myotis; species Myotis vivesi. Next base: position 1,026,285 of record JAWPEG010000005.1, on the reverse strand, counting down.
TTTCCCCTCCCTCATCCTTTGGTAATTTTTTTTCCTGGACGTTTTATATATGTGGTGTTTTGTAGTTGGCTGCTTTCACTTATGTTTTCAAGGTTCATCTATGTTATAGCATGTGCCAATACTTCATTCCTTTTTATATTAAAATAACATTCCATTGTTATCCATTGATAAGTTGATGGATACTTGGGTTATTTCCACTTAAAATTTTTTTTTTTTTAAGAGAGAGGGTGGGAGAGGGAAAGAGAGGAAGAGAGAAAAGGTGGGAGGGAGTGGGGTGGTAGAGAGAGATTGAGATTTGTTTTTCCACTTATTGATGCATTCATTGGTTGCTTCTTGTATGTGCCCTGACCGGAGATCAAACTCACAGCCTTGGCATATCAGGATGCTGCTCTAACCAACTGAGCTGGCCAGAGCTATTTCCGCTATTTGGTAATTGTATGTTTGGGTCTATGATCCATCTTGAGTTAATTTTTGGATTTGGTTTTATATACTCTTTTTGCAGGACCATCAAATGTGTTCAAGATTGTGAAGATGATTATGGAAAGAAATTTTCAACCTGTAATTATTTTCAGTTTCAGTAAGAAAGATTGTGAAGCCTATGCACTTCAAATGACCAAATTAGATTTCAACACAGGTACTGTGTGATTTCAGTGTAGTTTTAATGTTAGTGAAAGGAATGTAAACACATCCCTGCAAAGGCATTGCATGCTGTATGTGGTGAGGATCTGCAGCTCACCTTACAGTTTCAGCAGCAGGTGCTCAGCACATTTGTAGAGGCGGTAGGAGGGGATTGATCACATCTTTCCTCCTCTGTCTTCTTTGATGGGAGGTGTAAGTACGTTGCTCTGTGCAATCCCAAGGTCCCTGCTGCGGAGCATAGCCTGTGCCTCTGCTTCCTGCACAGCTCCAGGCGGTGCGGCCTCTGGCCTCTATCCGACTGCGCGGGTGTTCTCCTCACCAGGCTCCTCCTGTGGAAGGCCCTGTGCTCCAACCTTCTAGAACTCCCAGCCGGAGCTACCTGACCTAAGTAACTCTTGAGTAAAGTAAGAGTACTTCTAGCGAGTTCATGTTCTTCTCATACATTAACTGCATGGAACTCGCTTGAAGTCACACAGCTAGGTAGTAGCACAACCTCGCCAAAAACGGTGGTGTGCTGAAAACCAGCCCAATTGTAATTCAGTTCAGCCTTTACTTAAGTACTCCCGTACTGTGAGAAGTTCTTCAGTCATCCAACATTGAATTTCAGTTGTGTTGTTTCCAAGACAGAAATAAACCCACCCACATTAAAGCTAGTTTTTACTTATCTATGGGCCAAAGTAACAAAGGAGAGATAACCTCTTGAAGCCAATACAGCAGGTCCTCCAGTAACGTTTTATTCAACATCTTTTTGTTATAATGTCAATGAGATGCTGGAGGAACTTGTCTTGCTTATGTCAGTTAGCCTGTGGTCTGTGTGTGTGGAAAATTGGCATGTCCAGCACATGCTCTGGACATGCCCAGCTTTCTCCTGGCACCAAGGTCATGGAGGAAAATTGGTCTCCTTAGACATTATTTCACTTAGGACCTCTCAACTCTTACGTGAGAACTTACCGTATTTCTTGTTTTGACTGAGTGAATTGCTCTGCTGAGACATGTTTTCTTATAACTATGAGTGCGGAGTCTACTCAGTGTTGCAGCGTTAATATTGATTAGTTCACCCAGTACTTACTGACTACCTGCTATGTCACAGACTGCACCAGCAGGCGTGTAGTGGGTAAGTGCAGAGGCTTTGAGTTGCTGCTCTAACAGCTAAGGGCAGCACCGGGGCTCGCTCTAACCCCCTTTCCTCGGTGGGTAGCGAGAGCCCGAGACCTGTGACTCTCAGACTTGAAGCCCGCATGCAGAGCAGTTAGACAGTTAGCCGCCATTTTTAATTACAGTCATTTTAATCTACTTTCCCTGCTGACAATCTAAAGTACTGTTTTTAATCTTTCTAGACTCTTGCTCTGCATGTTTGAAGTGAGGTATCACTGACTCATTAAGATACTCATGTGCCTCTGGGTGTTCTCTCTTAGATGAAGAAAAGAAGATGGTGGAAGAAGTATTCAATAATGCGATTGACTGCTTGTCGGATGAAGATAAAAAACTCCCTCAGGTTTGTGTTTGATGGCAGTGAGTCATGGCTGAGTAGGTGGCATGGATTCACTCTTCGGCTCTTAGTTGTGTTGCCGTATTGTAACGTTTGCCCCTGCAGGGGATACGTTGTGTCTTGCACTGAAATGGTGTCTTGACTTATTTTAAGCTTCTGAAAAGGTGGGGAGAGGAAAGACGTGCTGCCTGAGGCTCTCTTTTCTGAACGTGCTCATGGTCTGAGCTGCTGCTTGTTCCTAATATGCCAGTTATAAGTCTTCAGATATCTAAGGCTGTGGCAGCTCCCCAGAGAGTGATGTGCATCCAGTCTGAGAGCTGCTCTGTCCAACCTAACCTTTCAGAGACTGTGCGAGAAGCTGCGAGGTCATCATCTGCTTACGAATGATTGCTTTCACTTATATGGGATTTATAAGACTACAATAGCATATTGGTGTATATTATTGATTTCTTTAGAGAGACAAACAGAAACATTAATTTGTTCCACTTATTTACGCATTCATTGGTTGATCCTTATATGTGCTCTGACCAGGGATCAAACCCGCAACCATGGCATATCGGGATGATGCTCTAAGCAACTGAGCTACCTGGCCAGGCCGATGTATTGCTCTTTAAAAGAATATTTAACTTATAATTTTTTTTTTTTGTAGTTTTTCTTCCCAGCTGAATGGTTAGTAGAGAAGGGTTGAGCCATGTCTTTATGTATTTTGTAACCCTAGCACAGTTATTAAATAGTGGACTTTAAATGGCATTGGTATAGTGTTGATGAGAATGACCTCTTTGGCACCTCACTTCCTTTTAGAGGAAGTACATATATTATGCTAAACGTGTTATAGTTACTTAATTCTTTTTTTTAAAGAATTTTTTAAATTTTTTGAGTTTATTTGAGCCAGACTGTCGACAATTGTCAGGAAGCAGAACCTCAACGGATTGAGATAATGCTCCCTACTTAATTCTTTTTGGTCTGAGTTGGCCATTATTTAAGTTTATTTTGTGCAGACACTGACTTTTTCCTCATAAGACTTAATGTTTTTGGAAGAGATAAAGTGATGCTGTACATTTGAATGAGGCAGCAAAGCATTTGTAAAGTTTATTTAAAACATGCCTTTCAGACTTTTTCATAAGCTGTTTTCATACAGGGAGCCTGATAGAGTTGCTTATGTTTTGGGTTTGGTCAGGGGATACAGGTTTAGTTTTTGTTTTTATTCTGTAACGCTTATGTGATGTCTCTTTAAACAGCATTCTTTCTTGATTACCCGTTTTCCTTAATTGGTTGCTTTAGGGTTTTTAATTTCCCTCTTCCTCAGATTGTTAAATAAATATTCCAATCGCAGGTTGAACATGTGCTTCCTCTTTTGAAGCGGGGGATTGGCATCCACCACGGTGGTTTACTTCCTATTTTGAAAGAAACAATAGAAATCCTCTTTTCTGAAGGATTGATAAAGGTATGATTTCATGTTTGTTTATTACGCCCGAGAATTATTGTGTGAACAGCTTGATTTTATTGTTTTGTTGTTTGAACTGGGTAACACAGTGTAGCTGAGGGATGCACTTGATTTCTATACAGTGTTACACAGGCCCCCTGCTGTCCAGAAGTAGGGCGCTGCTAAGAAGCCTTTCATCAGCTGAAAGGGCATAACTTGAAGAAGCATTTACATTAATTTATATGGAAAATTACTGTGGGTTCCCAGACCCAAGATTCAGTACACGCATTGCCACCAAACGCTTTATTTCATTGCCACCAAAACGCTTCCTTGCACCCGGTTTTATACCAAGCGCAGCACGCTTACGGGCTTGTAGGCTTTTCTGATTCCTTAGGGCACATCTTGCTGACCCGTCCACAGTCCGTCATGGTAAAGCGCAGGTGCTCCCAGACGCAGCTCAGAACTGCGGCTGATGTGGAGGTGGTTCCTGGGGAAGGAGCTACAGGGCACCTCGCTGTGCAGTGCACCGGCCTCTAACGGCTGCTTCTAAACACGCAGACACTGCTTTTGCCTTTTGCCTTTTTTGGTAAAAGCAAAAATCCTCTTTGGGTTTTTTTTTGCTTCGCAAAACAGCTGCTAATGTAGGACTTTTGTAAAAGCAAAGTGGCAGATGTGAAGTTTCAAAACGTGGGAGGGGTACATGTACTTCATAAATTTTGGGTAAAATCATTTGTACCGTTTTTTATTTTTAGTAAGAAATGCTAACACGATTGGTACAGGGTGGCATTTTGTAAAAGGTGCTATTGAATTGTCAGACCTGGAGTCCATTCTGTAGGTGAACTCCCTTCAGTATACAAATGTAAAAGACTAGAGAAGATAGGAGAATTGCAGGTAGACTTACAGATGATATTCTGATTTAAACCAGGCAGTCTGATTTAATGTTTAAAATTACGTTGGTATCTATACCCAGAAATGGGATGTTACAAAAGGAATACAACTTTAAAATGTAGTCATCAACCTATATATGACTCAAATTGTTTTGTTTAAAAATTAGATTAGAAATTTATCATGAGAATTTCAGCACTATGTAGAATATTTGAAAGAAATTTATTCATCCTAAAGCCGCGGTTGCCAACTGGAGGTTCGTGGACCACTGGTGGTGCGTGAGGTCCAAAAGGTTGGCGACCGCTGTCCTAAAGAACATACAAGAGGTATTTTAAGTGAAGAATTGGTCACTATTTATACCTGGGTCTTGTTCAGGCTCTGAGCCATTTTAAAGTCTCTTTTAAGAAAGCATAAGTGATTTGTGTTGGTTGTTTGAACTGGGTAACACAGTGTAGCTGAGGGATGCACTTGTTGGTTGTAAAGTTTAAATAGAACAATCGTGCATAAAGTAAAATGAAAGGCCATCATTCCCCTCATGTCCTAGACATTTCCATGAGCACTCATGCAAATAACACATGCTTTATTTTTTAAACAAAAGTGATTGTACTACCCATGTTATTTAATTTTGTCACATGCATAGCTCTTCATCTTTTTAACAGGTGAATAGCATTCTGCTGAGTTGATGAAATAAAGTATTTTTATCCTCTTCCCTCTTGATGAGTAATTGTATAATTATTCACTTAATTAGGCGTTATTTGCGACGGAGACTTTTGCCATGGGAATTAACATGCCGGCTAGGACAGTTTTATTTACAAATGCCCGAAAATTTGATGGGAAAGACTTTCGATGGGTAAGTAAAGTTGATTCCGATATTTTTTTTTAATATATTTTATTGATTTTTTACAGAGAGGAAGGGAGAGAGATAGAGAGTTAGAAACATCGATGAGAGAGAAACATCGATCAGCTGCCTCCTGCACATCTCCCACTGGGGATGTGCCCGCAACCCAGGTACATGCCCTTGACTGGAATCGAACCTGGGACCTTTCAGTCCGCAGGCTGACGCTCTATCCACTGAGCCAAACTGGTTTTGGCTGATTCCGATATTGAAATAACTTTTACCTTTGTTTTACTTAAGGTGATTTTGGCTCATGCAATCGTAGAGATGTTTAGTTCTAAATACTCTTGAACTTGTACCTGAGCTAATACAACAAGCTTATCAAGGTTAAGCTTCAGATCCTTTACATTTCTATCCTTTAGCCAAAAAGCAAACAAACAAACAAAACCTTTCAGTGAAAAAGTTTGGGAGGGATAAGTGGGCAGATGATTTGGGAATGCTTTAAATCATCGTAAATACACAGATTTTCATTTCCTCACTTCAAGGTATTTGAAGCACCTAGCCCTCTCACTAGGTTGTTCTTGGTGATGAATGGACTCTACCTAACTCCAAGGACTTACACTGTGAAAATTGGAAATAATTGTGCTTCTTTAAAACTAAGGTTAATTTTATACTAATCTCATGTATATCAAGAAAATTTATGATTGGGTTAGGATTTAGTAGTTTGGTCATTGTCTGCTTTTTTAGACTGCTGTTTTTCAGAATATCTAACTTAAAGATTTTTTTATGCCAGTGAATTAGCTGATATTTCCCGGTAGGTATGGATTTGATCATTTTGGAGCTAAAATTTAAATGTTACTCTTAAGTGTTTTGCAGTTTTGTGATTTAATTTACACTCTCTGAAAAGTTCATGTTTTTAATCATGGGTTTTGGGGGGTTTTTTGGACTATGTAACTTGTACTTGTGTATTTTATAAGAAAAAAAAGTAAGACTATGTTTTTTACCAGGTTCTCTCCTAAACTTAGAACTTTTCTTATGTCTGTTCAGATTTCTTCTGGTGAATACATTCAGATGTCTGGTCGTGCCGGAAGGAGGGGCATGGATGACAGAGGAATCGTGATTCTTATGGTTGACGAAAAGATGAGCCCAACTATTGGGAAGCAACTGCTTAAGGTAACAGAGTTAAGATTCTGCATTTGCAACAGGAATTTGAGAAAAATACTTCAGGAGCAACTCTGAAATTAGTTTTGTCAGTTCAGATATCTTTCTAAGGCGATGAATTGATTTACAAAACTGCCTGGGCTGGGGGAGGGAGCAGAGGGTAAGTACTCCAAGTGCTGGTATTTCGTCTCCTACTGTCTGTTCTAATTGGTGACGAGCGGCTCATGGCGTGGAGGGATGTGATGATCCTCAGTGAGGGTGAAAGCACTCACTTTCCCTTCAAATTTAAGGTGACCTTGACATCTCCCTCCATTGCAGGAGTTGCTCTCCCTACCCGAACAGGAAGTGAGGCCCATGATGTCAGGGTTTGGGCAGTTACCTGCCTCTACCTTTGCAAGCCCAGGTAGCTGAATAAATTAATTCTACAATCTACCATCCTGTTTCAGCCTGTTGATAGATTATAAATACCCCAAAACTAATTTTAAAATTTTAAGCTTTATTTCAGATGATCCTGTTCCTTTTGCTTGTGTCGTGTTTGTGTTTTAGATGGTTTAAGATGTTTTGTTTCGAAGAGCTTCTCAAGGCAGTTCAACCTGGTTGCTTTCCTTGTCCTCCTTCACATTCTTAAGTCCCTAGAGCAAACTATTGATGAGATAGGAAACTTACCGTTAATTAAAAATATAAAATTAACTGCCAGCTCATGAGCTATTTAAAATAAAGGTGAAACAAACGAAGGGGTTGGAAAGTGCAGATTGGTAGCTATAGAATGGTTACAGGGACCGAAAGGACAGCGTGGAGAATATAGTCAGTAATACTGTGATAACTGTGAATGGGGCCAGGTGGGTACTTGAAATTTCAGGGGGACCACTTTTTAACCAAAGTAATGTGATTGTCTAACCACTATGCTGCACACCTGAAACTATATGATAAAAGGCTAATATGCAATTGTCCCCTCGGGAGTTCGACCACTCACCATGACGTGCGCTGACCACCAGGGGGCGGTGTGGAGTGAAGGAAGGCCCTGATCACCCGCCCGGCCTCTAGTGTAAAATAATATTGAATGTAAACTGTAATTTAAAACTAACATTTTAAAACAAAAAAATAAAGCTTCAAAATACGTTAAGACATACATAGGTCAGTATGTTAGATTTTATTGCTTTTTTTAATCCTCACCTGAGAATATGTTTTTATTGATTTTTTTTTTTTTTGAGACAGAAACACTGATGTGAGAGAAACATTGATCGGTTGCCTCCTGTATGCACCTTGACTGGGGATTGAGCCTGCAACCTAGGTATGTGCCCTGTCTGGGAATCTAACCTGCAACCTTTTTGTGTGTGGGACGATGCTCCAACCAACTGAGCCACCTGGTCAGGGCTCATTAAAATTTTTATTTTATTTTTAAATTTTATCGTGGAAGGAACACAACATGAGATTAACCCTCTTCACAACACGTTGTTGACTACAGGTGCTGTGTTATACAGCAGGGCTCTAGAGTTTGCTCATCTTGCTGGGCTGAAACGCTTTCCTGGAAAATGTAATACACTTCTGTAGCGTTCCTTCACATAGAGTTAAATTATGAAGCAACCTACCAGGTGAAAACTGTTGGTGTGAGTTTATTTGAGTAACCTAAAATAGTGACATGTTCACTCCTCTCAGGGCTCAGCCGACCCCCTGAATAGTGCTTTCCATTTAACCTACAACATGGTTCTGAACCTGCTGCGTGTGGAAGAAATCAATCCCGAGTACATGCTGGAGAAGTCCTTCTACCAGTTTCAGCATTACAGAGCCATTCCCGGGGTGGTGGAGAGTAAGTACAACCGCTCACTGCCTCGCGGCTGGGCTCCCGCCTGGGTGCTGCTTGGCCCTGGGGCTTTCTGTGAGCCAGGTCTGGGTCCTGTCATGCAGAGAGGTCACAACTGCAGCCAGTCCTCATCGCCGACCAGACGTTTCACAGGGAAGGAAGAAAACCCTTTCAGGACACTTCTCTGTGGCTGATTCAAATGTAGGTCTTAATGAAGGCTTTGGAAGTTAAGGAAAGAGGAAATGATTACGATCTAGCATAACTTCTGGCTGGGCTCAGATTGTTGGTCATGACTTGACCAAGAGTCTGCTACCCATTCTGTGAACTTAAACGTTGCCACCACTTCTCCATCTGCTGTCTGTCTCCCCAAGCCCCATGGGAAGGGAGCACCTGTTTCCAGTGTGGCTCTGACTAGTGTTGCTCCTATGCCCTGGACTCTTCTCAGTTGAATTATCCCTGCATTTCCCTCTTCTTTTAAAGGAGCAAGTCTTGCTATTCTAACACTTTGAAACCAATAAACAAAAGACTAAGTATCCAAAGTATAATGGGTTTAGTGGAGGAAATAGGAGTTTAGGTGATGAGACAGGAGAGGGAATTGGTGAGGGAATTGCAGCACCTTCAGTGCAGTTTTCAGGCTGCGTGGAGTGAACAGGGAGCAGGAGATGGGGCAGGGGAGCTCTGCTGCTGCTTCACTGCAGAGCAGTTTGGTGCAGGTGACTCCTCGTTACCAGGAAGGTGTAGCTCCTTTTTGCTGTTGATGCTGCTGGAACCTTAAACATAGCACAGCCAGGATATAGACTGTTGTAATTCACCTTTATTTTACAAACTAGAGGCCCAGTGCACAAAATTCGTGCACTGGGGGGGGGGGGTCCCCTCAGCCCAGCCTACCCCTCTCACAGTCCAGGAGTCTTCAGGGGATGTCCTGACAGCTTAGGAGAGCTCCCCGTGGGGAACAGGCCTAAGCCACAGTCTGGCCACAGAGGCTGGGAGCAGGCGTGCCGTGTGTGTGTGTGTGTGTGTGTGTGTGTGTGTGTGTGTGTGTGTCTGTGTCTGTCTGTCCCTGCTGGGGACCTGCCCCCAGCTGCGCTGCAGAGGCTCGGAGCAGGCACCCTGTGTGTGAGTGTGTGTATGTCCACTGGGGCCCTCCCCCAGCCGCACCGCAGAGGTTCAGAGCAGGTGCCCCTCTGTGTTGATCTCAGGCTCCAGGCCATGCCTGCGTGTTGTTCTCTCAGGCTTGGGGCCGTGCCTGGCCCCTCCTCCTGAGCTGATTGTGACCCTTACAGAGTCCCAACCTCATTTGCATATTGCTTCTTTTTTTAATATATATATGTATATACACACACACACACACACACACACACACACGTATAGATAGATAGATAGATAGATAGATAGATAGATAGATACAGTGGTGGTTTTTTGTTTTTGTTTGTTTTAATAAGAAACTGGGAAGGCTGGCATACATGAGATGTTTTCATTTACTAAGTCCACAATAGATTTCTTAGTGAGCCATAAGAGTAGAACTTCCGGGATTGTATTGTCTATTTACTGAAAAGAAAATGCAGACTTACTCTTAATTTTTTTGTTTGGTTTCATTCATAAATAATGCCTTAGTTAATACAATAGCAAGGGCTGTGGAGTTCCATATGGGACTACTTGAACCTTAGTTTGCTCTTTTATGTAATTGAGATACTATCTAGTTCATCCAATTCATGAGAATTCAATGAGATAATTTACATTAATTGCTCAGGAACTACCTGTTTAATTATTGATAATATTGCCATCGATCAGTAAAGCCATTTAAACTTGAACTGTTCCAAAATTTGCTCAGTACTGGAGTAGCAGTCCATTTTGCCATCACTCAAGTCTGTTAAATGTTTTACATATAATCTGATAGGAATGCATCTTTGGAACCACTGCGTCCTGCCTTCCTCAAAAGGAGGAACTTGGTTGCACAGTCTGAGCAGTTTATGGCTGTGTCTCCCCTGCTGTCTCCTGATGCTGAGGCTGAGGCTGTGCTGGGGTGGGGTGTGCACTGTGGGGAAAGCAGCTGCTCATGTTGCGTCCCTCTGCTCTTTGATTGGGAGTGGGCTATAGCTGTAGTCAGAGTCCTAGATACAAACCACAGGTGACTTACAGTCTCTCAGGCTTCTGACTCATTAGCACAGCGTGATTTGGAGTGGAGGGTGGGGACAGTGTTTAAGCAGAAATCCATGCATCTGTGGGCAGTTGATTTTTCACAAACACTGCATGGACAACAGGACAGCCAAGTGCAAAAGAATGAAGTTGGATCCTTACCTCACACCATACATAAAAATTAACTGAAATTGATGACAGTCCTAAATATAAGAGCTGAAACCATAAGACTCGTAGAAGAAAGCATAGGCATAAATCTTCGTAACCTTGGATTTGGCAGTTGTTTTCTAGAGAATACACCAAAAAGACAATCAGCAAAAGAAAATAAATTTTATTTAATCAAAATTAAAAACTTACACTTCAGTAGACACCAACAATAAAGTGAAAAGAAAACCCACAGACTGGGAGGAAATGTTTCCAAATCACATACGGATCGAGTATCAGGAATATATAAAGAATTCTTAAAACTCAACAACAGAAGTGTAATTTAAATGGGCAAACGATTTGGATGGACATTTCTCTAAAGAAGATAAGTAGTTTCCCACAAACATGTGAAAAGAAGCTCTACATCATGAATTATTAGGGAAATGCACATGGTAACCACACAGATACCACACCTCACGCTCCTTAGGATTGTTGTTTTTAAAAAGGTAGTTAACAAAATGGTGGGGTTGTGTGGAAAATAGTTTAGCACTTCCTCAGCAAATTTAATGGTAGAATTACCATAAGACCCAACAATTTCACTCCTGGTACATAACCTAAAGAATTGGAAGTATGTTCCAACAAACGCATGTTTGTTTGCATAAATGTTTATAGCAGCACTGTTTACAGCCAAAAGGTGGAAATAATCTAAATGTTCATCAACTGGTAAGAGGATAAATAAAATGGTACCCCCATGTACTGGAATATTACTCAGCCAAGAAAGGAAGCACTAGGACAGGCCCCAATATGAACGACATCAGACTACATGTTGTTTGATTTAATAAGTATGAACTGTCCAGAACAGGAGAACCCATGCAGACGGAGAGCAGACAGAAAGGCCCCGGGGCTGGGGAGGAAGGGAATGAGGTGTGTGCTTGATGGGGTGGGTTTCCTCGTGCAGTAGGTGAACTAGAGGGTGGGGATGGTTGCATACATTGTGGGTGTGCAGTTTCTATATGGTACATGTGTTTATTTACAGAGGTGCGGAACTCGGAAGAACAATATAATAAAATAGTGATACCCAATGAAGAAAGCATGGTCATCTATTACAAGATCAGACAGCAGCTTGCCAAGCTGGGTAAAGAAATTGAAGAATATATTCACAAACCAAAATATTGCTTACCATTTCTACAACCAGGTCGTTTGGTAAAGGTATGTTAATTTTTAAAAAATATTTGGATATTTTAATACTGGATAATTTTCGAATAGCTATTCTATTTCTTTATATTGATAAAATGCTTTCTGCTACAGCAGTTGATCTATAGTAATTATATGGTTTTATTGGTTTCACATGGCTCTGCTTAAGGGGGGTCATTAATCAGATTTTATTTTAGAGGATATAAAGTGAGGTAGACAGTGTTCCAATTATAAAATCTATACTAATAAAAGGGTAATATGCTAATTAGACCAGGAGACCTTCCGGACAAAGCCATGGTGGCGGGGCCAAGGCAGAGGCAGTTAGGGGCGATCAGGTCAGGAGGGGAGGGCAGTTGGGGATGATCAGGCCGGTGGGGGGGAGAGGGGCAGTTGGGGGCGAGCAGGCTGGCAGGTGGGGCAGTAAGGGGCGAGCAGGCCGGCAGGCAGAGTGGTTAGGGGTGATCAGGCAGGCAGACAGGTGAGCAGTTAGGAGCTAGTGGTCCCGGATTGCGAAAGGGATGTCCCACTGCTGGTTTAGTCGAACATCTCCCGAGGGGTCCCAGATTGGAGAAGGTGCAGGCTGGGCTGAGAGGCACACACACACACTCCATGCATGAATTTCGTGCACTGGGCCACTCGTCTAAAAAATTAAGGCAGTTTTATGTAGGATGAATTCATTAATTATAAAACATGAAAGACTTTAGATTTCTCAGAACAAATACACCATGTTATCATTTGTTGACATTTGTTTTCCGATTGAGAGATTCTTGTCATTGGTGTTCCAGAGACTTATGGAATAGGCAGTGATTTTTTTTCTGTAGAGTTAATACCTTTTTCCATAAGTTTAACTGATCTCTCCAACAACACTTCATCAGGAAGACTCCGTTTTGTCAGCCTGTATGTGGGTGTGGGTTAACATTGCCTTTTGGACACAGATGTCCTTGCTTATGTGCTTTACTTTCTCTTTAGGTAAAGAATGAAGGAGACGATTTTGGCTGGGGAGTAGTCGTGAATTTCTCCAAGAAGTCAAATGTTAAGGTAAACTATTTGTTCTTAAAATAGAATTTTATATAAATTGTTAATGAAATTTTTTTTTTCAGACTCACGAAATTGATCAAAGATGAGAAAGGATTATCTTAAGAGAAGATGTAATAAATACTGCCATAGGAAATAATTTTTTGAATACTCTTAAATGTCATGCTTAAAATGGCATGGGTTATTTTCCTAACAACAACAACGGATTTTAATTTCATGATAATTTATATTTCTCCTCTGAGCTCATCAGTGCCAAGGACACCGTCCCTGGACGCGTGCGGGCCAGTGTCTGGGAGTCAATGACCTTCTCTGCTCTTCCAGCCCAACTCCGGGGAGCTCGACCCGCTGTATGTGGTGGAAGTGCTTCTGCGCTGCAGCCGAGAAAGCTTGAAAAACTCCGCTACGGAGGCTGCAAAGCCGGCCAAGCCCGAGGAGAAGGGGGAGATGCAGGTGGGTGCTTAGCTTTCATCTCGGGGCACAGAAACCCTGTGAATTATTGTAATCACTAGATTTCCTGAAGCTATCAAATATCAGTAAAATGAGTAATGAGATTTAAGCTCTTTTTCTTTTGTCAAATTATGTCAAGGTTAATAGTGACAAAGTAAAAGATAAAAAGAATTTAAAAATTTAAATTTTCTTAAAAGTTGGATCTTATCTTAGCTATAAAGAAGTCTTACTATTATTTTTACCATCAAATAATTTTGCACTTTTACTTTATCCATGTCATTTATTACATTCCTGGTAGAGGTGGACACTGCAGGCAGTATGTTCCTGCAGCTCTGTCCTGGTGGCTTTGCCAGCTGCAGGTGCACCTCCCACTGCCACTCGTCCCAGCCGCTCCATCACAGTCAAAGGAGACTCAGGGTCAGGAAATGAGGACCATAACAACTGAGGGCCAGACAAGTGGTTTCTGCTTCGTTTTCTCTAGGCAGAGCACTCCCAGAATCCTTCCACTTAGGTAAAAATATCCGTAAGGGACGTGGAATAGACGATCACAGACCACAGTGTACTCTCCGAGTTCCTGCCATTCTCTCCTATAGATCTTACAGACCCATCTCTCTCTCTCTCTCTCTCTCTCTCTCTCTCTCTCTCTCTCGGCATGACAGCTGCTTAAGAAGCAAGATACCCTGTACTAGTTGTGATGGAGTCAATCTAACAGTTTTATCACTTTTGAAGTTTGCATCAAAAGTGTACTATTACACACTAAAATCAGTTTGTTTTTTTTGTGATGAATTTTGAGCATTTTTAAAACAGCTGATTTAAAGTAGGAAGTCTAATGTTTGCCCTTCCTCAGGCACGGTTTCTGTTGACTGCTATTTTCCTGATGCATGGACGTACTTCGTTGTTTCTTTACATGTCTTGTAATTTTTTTGCTGAAACTGCACATTTGAAAAATGGCAATAGATTCCCCTCTTCCCTTCCGCCCTGAGTTTATTCTTGTTGCCAATTATTGTTTGTTGGGTAGACTTTTCTGAATTAGTTGTATGTTGTGCATGGCCACTGACATCTCTGCTTGGTTAGCTTAGTTGGTCAGCTAATAACTAGAGACTTCCTTACGGCCTGGGATCCGCCAAGTGCACCCGTCTTTGGTAGAGGTTCTGCATGCACATTGCAGCACACCTGCAGGTCTCAGCCAGCGAGTGGGCAGCGCTGCCTGACCGTACTTCCTGTGTGCACAGTCTTAGGGTCAGCCAGCGGTAAATGCTAGGCCAAGTGCATGTGGCCTTCTAGGTGGCCGGGAATGTGTCAGGACCTTTCACATCCCCCTGTGGACAGTTTACTCCTCAGCTTTATTTTAAGCTTTTTGTTTACCTTATTGCTTGATCTCATTGTTAATCATTGTCTTGGGAAGCCATGATGTTAAACAGTGGACTCTTACTATTTTCAACAAAGGCCTCAGGGAAAAAGTTGTTGGCTCTGGGGGTACTGAGTCAGGTCAGATAAGACAGCCCTGTCAGTGGAGTCTCCTGGAGCCACCTGACGGGTGAGGTAGTGCCAGTCCTCTGGGGGCGGAGCTCGGAAGCACTCCCGCTCTGCTGCTGCCTTCCCGTGCCTGCCAGCGGTTTTCACTGTGATTGCGGCTGCCGGTCCCCAAGGCTCCTGGGGACCAGGTTGGGTAAATTAAAATACCACAAAGCTCCCCTTGGACCCAAAGCAGCCATTTGTTTTTGCTACATGTTCCTTGGGTTGCTGTAAGCCTTTGGTTAACCTTCCACATTCTGGAGAGAAAACTAGATCAAGGCACTAATTCAATTTTTTAAAATACAAAAGTTAATGAAAACTACGTTCGTTTAAATAAGTTTGTTTTGACTTGATTAAAATTCAGTTGGTTCAAAAAGATCTTTCTTGAATAAAGAATTTAGAAATTGTGTTCTAGCTAATAGTCTTGATTTGAAGAATTGAAATTCATTTAGAATGTATTGACTTAAAACTTACTGACTTCTGATATCTTATTATGTGCTTATCTTAAAATAGATTAATGGCAAATTTGCAAAGATTAAAAAGGCCTAAGTATAAAAATGCTTTCTACTATTGGCATTCTAACAAGTTTCCAATAACTGCCTATGTGGTTGTTTGGATTTATATAGATCACTGCTGCACCATGATAAACCTGAATTCTAAGTTACTCTATAAAGGTTATTAGTTTTAGAAAGTTGAAGGAACTGCACTATGCACATGTTACAATACAGTTTTAAATCACTTTGCGTGTAGAGATTTATAATACCGTGGGAGCTATTCAGTTGGTTTTTGAGCATTTAACTTCTTATTTACAAAACTTCAGTCTTAGGTTAGGATCTGTCTGTACTCAAGCAGCATTAGAATTGGACAGTTTCTTTCTTCCTGTTCCGGTTTTTACAGAATAATCTTTATTCTGTTTCACGGAGATTTTCAAGTCCGTGTGCATACTGAATGCAGCTGCAGGTAGAGCAAGGGAGCTGTTTTCCTGCTGTGTGAGTCATGTACACCCCTCGAGCTCAGTGCAGAAGAGCTGTCCTCTCCCTCTGGTGCTGACTACCTGGTGCTGTGGTGATTGTTTCTCACGTCCAGCCAGACAGCCCGTCTGGGACTGACGAGGTTACACACTGGTGGTTGGAAGGCACATTCATCCCACACAATGTCTTTTTTAAAAAATATGACAGTTTGAGAATAAAATGATAGTAAAGGATTATAATCAAATAAAAATAAAACAAGAATCTACGGGTTCATGTGAGATAAATAGATGATGATGTAAAAAAGTCAACATTAGACAACTACCACAGATAATAATTGACTCAGATAAGAATAATACACGGATACTAAAACTAAAGAGTTGAAAGTTTAACACGGAATGGGATATTTACAAAGTAAATCTCTCCACACATTTCTTAGTAACTGTAAAGGGCAAAGTACTAATTTCTAAAATGTGGAGACTGAAGCTCAGGTTCGGTGACTTGCTCACAGTCACACAACTAGCTGCAGACTGAATTCAAGCCCGGATACTCGGGACTCAAACCCACGCCTAACCACTCTCATTTGTTCAGTAAAACAAGATATTTATTACCAGCAGCCAGTGACAGTTGTTTGTCACTGATTATGTGAAGGTAACCAGAGGAGACCCAGACGAATTTGGACCTCAGTTCAGAGGGGCCTCCGAACTGAAAGGGAGCCAAATGGTGAGGGAAGGGTTCTTGCCTGGAGAAAGCCTGGCAGAAAGGTAAAGAGAGGTGACCTTGACGCTACGTCTAGTGGAGCACAGTGCTTTCTCTGTCAGAGCACTGCTCTCCTTCCTTGCAGCCCACCCAGCGCTGGTGGGCCCTTCCTCGGCCTTTAACCCTAAGGAGGCTCCTCCCTCTGTAGTGCTCTGTGTGGTGCTTTGAGGATCCCGAGTGCCAGATGTGAGGACGCACAGATGAATACGTATGGATTATATATTGAGCGGTCACTTTTGTGTACCATTTACAGGCCTGTTATTTAGAGGTTTGAATTAGTTTTTACTTTTTTTTTTTTTTTTTTTTAAATATACTTCACCGATTCTTTACAGAGAGGAAGGGAGAGAGATAGAGAGTTAGAAACATCGATGAGAGAGAAACATCGATCAGCTGCCTCCTGCACATCTCCCACCGGGGATGTGCTCGCAACCCAGGTACACGCCCTTGACCAGAATCGAACCTGGGACCTTTCAGTCCGCAGGCCGACGCTCTATCCACAGAGCCAAACCGGTTTTGGCTAGTTTTTACTTTTAAAATACAGTCTCTACTAAGATGAAAGCTTCCGCAGTGATCATTTCCTCCTTATACTGTCACATATTGTAAATGCAGCTTCCTTTTAGGGATGTAAACTAAATTTAGGAAATGGTAGAATCTGACAATGTGTGATTTTAATTGCAACATTTCGTAACTTTTTTGTTGGTAGGTTGTTCCAGTCTTGGTGCATCTCCTGTCTGCTATCAGCAGTGTTCGGCTCTACATTCCCAAAGACCTTCGACCCCTGGACAACAGACAGAGTGTTCTAAAGTCGATACAGGTACACAGTGACTTTATACATTAAATGCAAGTGTCCTGCACATCGACTGAGGCTCCGTAGCGAGGCAGCCGGAATGCCTCCTTGCAGAAACGCTGTGACTACCCCAGGAGCGGTGGTTCTGTCACAGTGGTGGCCGCCAAGCCGCTCCCTGTCCCCTCTGCACGTGCTCCGTGAGCCACTGGCGGGCAGGAGTGTCAGTGCTGGGCCAGGGCGTAGCCATTTTCAGTGTGGTCAGCAAATGGTTGAAATAATTTTATTTTCAACAAAAAATTAGGACTTGTAGAAAACTTTATTTTCTACTAAAAAAAAAAGAAATTTGTTATTTAGTCAGTAAACATTTAAATTAGCATCTACTGCTCATGGGAGATTATATACTAGAATCTGAGACAACAAAGATAAAGGAACAGGCTACTTTCACTAGACCTTTTTAAGTTGTATCTATGTATGCATTGATCTATTTATTGTTTGTTTGTTTATTTTAATTCCTACTGGCCAAATCCTCTCTCATCTTTGAAGTCTGTCTTAGACCCTGAAGTCCCCCAGGGGGCGCTAGTCTGCTGTGAACCATCCCTTCTCTGAACTCACATGCTCATCATGTTCACAGTTCAGTCATGTAAAAAAAATTAGCAAGAGGGATCTGGACCCTTTTAAAATTTACATCTTTTGACTCAGTTGTGTCCTCCCTAGGTATCAACCCCAAGGAATTAATCAGAAAATTGAAAACAATTTATACACTTAAGAGATGTTTAGTACATGATTGTTTATGATGGCAAGATGTTTTCACAACCCAGATGTCAGAGCATGGCTTACGATTGGGCTGTGCCACATCCACACATTGAACTCTATGTGCTAGGCTACTAGTCGAGTACAGTGCGCCCCTGCATCGGAAAATACTCAAAAGGAGTTTCAGAAACAAAGGCAGTGGGGAGATGCACTCACATGTAAGTGATTTGGGAAATTCCAAGCTATATATATGTAGCAGCCTTATGTTTGCACATAGAAAAGCATAAAAAAAATACTGATTTAACTAATTTTGTCTATAAATAAAAATTAATTTTAAATGTTTGTTTCAGGAAGTTCAGAAACGGTTTCCGGATGGTGTTCCCTTATTGGACCCTATCGATGACATGGGCATTCAAGACCAGGGCCTGAAGAAGGTCATCCAGAAAGTGGAGGCGTTCGAGCACCGCATGTACTCTCACCCACTTCACAACGACCCGAACTTGGAAACCGTGTATGCGCTCTGTGAAAAGAAGGCACAGGTATGAAGACACGGATGTGTGTCCTAGAATTCTGTGTGTCTCACGGAGTCAGTGAGCACGTGCTCTTCATTTTCTTCTCCTACGGGTCTCATCAGCTATAATGAAACTGTCTTCTAGTAGTTAGGGGCTCTGAGTAAGGCAAGGTGAAGATCATCTGACTATAGTTTGGCATTTGATCGGGGGGGGGGGGTTCTCTGCAGTTTTTGGGGTTTTTTTAATCCTCACCAGAGGATATTTTTCCATTGATTTTTAGAGAGAGTGGAAGGGAGAGGTAGAGACAGAGAGAAACATCGATGTGAGAGAGACACATCGATTGGTTGCCTCCCACATGAGCCCTGACCAGGGCTGGGGAATTGAACCTGCAACCGAGGTATGTGCCCTTGAATGGAATTGAACCCGGGACCCTTCAGTCTGCAGACTACCCCTCTACCCACTGAACCAAACCAGTTAGGGCAGCAGTATTTTTAATGAGATATAATTCACATAGCATAATATTCACCTTTTTTTTAAAAAAAAAATAGGTTTTTATTGACTTCAGAGAGAAGGGAGAAGGAGAGACAGATAGAAACATCAATGATGAGAGAGAATCATTGATTGGCTGACTCCTGCATGCCACACACTGGGGATCAAGTCCGCAGCCTGGGTATGTGCCCATGACTGGAATTGAACCCCCCGGGACACTTCAGTTTGCAGGCCGACACTCTATCCACTGAACCAAACCAGCTAGGGCAATATTCACCTTTAAAAAGCTCACAATTCAATGGTTTTTAATATATTCACAGCTCTCTGCAGCCATAACCACTGTCTAGTTTCGGAATATTTTCATCACCCCCCCAAAAAAACCTCATACCAACTATCAGTCACTCCCTCCGCCCCAGTCCTGCAGCCACACTTCTGCTCTCTGCCTCTACCACGTGCCCGCACTGGAGGTTTCATCTCAGAAAGGCATACAGTGTGTGGCCTTGTGTGTTGGCCTTCTTGCACTTGGCGTATGTCTGCAAGGTTCACCCGTGTTGCCACATGGATCCATGCTTTACCGCAGGGCACATGTGCTGCCCGGCTCGGGCGTGGCTCCATGGCTTGTTGGACCGCAGTGGATCCAGTTGGATCCAGTCTTTGGGTGATGGGCATGGGGGTTTCTCCACCTGGGCCACCATGAAGAACGATGCTGTGAACATTTGTGTCCAAGTTTTTGTGCGGATATGTGTTTTCATCTCTCTTGGGTGGCATTGGGTCGAACTGCTGGGTCATACAGTAACTTTAGGGTGAACTTTCTGAGAAAACCGCCAAACTTTTCCAAAGTGGCTACACTGCATCCCACCAGCAGTTTATGAGAATTCCCATTCTCACATCCTGCCCAGCACTTGTCATTGTCTGCGTTGATTGTAGCCATCCTAGTGGTACGAAGCTGTAGTAGTTTAGCTTTTCATGGTCATCAGCGGAAATCTCCAAGCAGAAAAGGTGATCTTAGAGCAGCCGTGGGCAAACTACAGCCCACGGGCCGGATCCAGCCCGTTTTAAATGAATAAAACTAAAAAAAAAGAAGACCGTACCCTTTTATGTAATGATGTTTACTTTGAATTTATATGAGTTCACACAAACACTCCATCCATGCTTTTGTTCCGGCCTCCGGTCCAGTTTAAGAACCCATTGTGGCCCCCGAGTCAAAAAGTTTGCCCACCCCTGTCTTAGAGCCATCCTGAATAATGAACTCAGAAAAAGCTTTTGGAAGTGAACACATCCCTCTCCACTGTCCCCCTCTCTACACCTGGAATCTTTTGTCCTATATACGTCACTTCCTCCTTAACGCTTGTAACGCATTTTCGTAGGGTCTACATTTAATATTAGTTACTGCCACGTATGATTCTATGAGAATAATAACGCACACTGTAAATAGGGCACATCCTTAGTTGTGAATAAATTGGCCACCATCATTGCCTTCAGAATAGCTATTCCTAAACTGAAGCTTAATATAAAGACTGCAAAATCCACCTTCCCAGTCCCTAGCCTGTCTTCGTGTCAGTGTTTTTCTGAGCACTGAGCCTCTGCTTCAGGATTCTGTGGTTTCCATCACACTCTTGTCCCAGCAGAAGCGTTTGTAAGAGTTACTGATTAGCTGAACCTTAAAACTCGCCCACTCTCCAGGGACGGCCTCGAAGTCCGTGTACTTTGAAGCTTTCGTCTCTGTAGGATAAAGACCTGTTCTCTTTGCTAAAGCCGTTTCCAGGTTTGTGATGTAATTTGAGGACAGAGAGAAGGGACACTTTTACCCCAAGGATCGTGGGGGAAATCGAGGTACTCAAGAGATGAGAGTCACACACCTGGCCTTCCTGTCCCTGTTCTCTCCGCTCCCCCTGCTTCCCTGAGGACGAGGGGCTGGAGCTGGGGGACTTGCTGCTTTAGGGGCAAGCGTGTCAACGAGCCTGGGATTCACACAGACCTGGCCGCCTCCTGAGCTTCCTCCCCAGCCAGTGGCTGCGCAGCTGCTCCCTTCCTCTCGTGCCGCCTCCTGAGGCTGTTGACCGTACGCCTCCTGCTCTGCTGTGGCTGTCAGTGGATGTGTGTGTTTGCCATCATTTCACAGTTTCCCTAGTCCTCCTCTAGTGCAGCGGTTCTCAACCTGTGGGTCACGACCCCTTTGGGGGTCGAACAACCCTTTCACGGGGGTCGCCTAAGACCATCGGAAAACACATATATAATTACATATTGTTTTTGTGATTCATCACTATGCTTTAATTATGTTCAATTTGTAACAATGAAAATACATCCTGCATATCAGATATTTACAATTCACATCAGTAGCAAAATTACAGTTATGAAGTAGCAACGAAAATAATTTTATGGTTGGGGGTCACCACAACATGAGGAACTGTATTAAAGGGTCGCGGCAATAGGAAGGTTGAGAACCACTGCTAGTGGAAGGTCCAGGAACGCAGTGTAAGAAACTCCTATCTCCCTCTTCCTGTTAGGGCTCTGACAGGGAGGTGTGTGGCGGAGCGTCCTAGGGGAATGTTTTTGTGACCTGAGTAAGTCCCGTTTTACTTTGTCCACTTTACTGAGCTTCCTTTATACTCTGGATGCCTTAGATCGCAATAGATATTAAATCTGCAAAGCGAGAACTCAAGAAAGCAAGAACAGTCCTGCAGATGGATGAACTCAAGTGCCGCAAACGCGTGCTCCGGCGCCTGGGGTTTGCCACTTCCTCCGACGTCATAGAGATGAAGGGACGAGTGGCCTGTGAGATCAGCAGGTGAGGCGCGCGGTGGGCTGTCCATCTGGTAGGAAAGAACTGCCCGAGGGCTGGCGCCTGACAGCATCTTCATGGGAAGTGCAGTGACCGTGACATTGGGGGTTTAGAGGAGGAAAGCGCTTCAGCCTCTTGGATTCCGTGAACTGACATGAACAGCTTTGGCGTTTTGAAGTATTTCCTTTTTACTTATTCTAATGCACGTGGGATTTTTACGTAATTTAAATCTTATTTCATGCACAATTTTGTATCCTTTTTATTTTTTATTTACCTATTTTTCATATTTTATTTTTTGTTAATCCTCACTCGAGGATACTTTTCCATTTAGTTTTAGGGAGTGTGGAAGAGGGAATGACAGAGAAACATCAGTGTGAGAGAAACACGTCGATTGGCTAAGGCTATCCTTTTTAAAATGATGGACCTTTTGCCCCAGCCGGTTGCTCAGTGGTTAGAGCAATGACCGGCACACCAAAGGGTCCTGGGTTTGACTCCGGTCAAGGACACGTACCTCAGTCGCAGGCTCAGTCCCTGGCCTGGTCAGGGCACATGTGGGAGGCAACCAATCAATATGTCTCTCACATCGATGTTTCTTTCTCTCCTCCCCCTCTCTTCCACTCTTTCTAAAAATCAGTGGAAAAAATATCCTCGGGTGAGGATGAACAAAAAAAACAAAAATTATGAACATTTCCCCACCTTGAAACTTACTCTAATAACTGTTATTCTCCTATATGTACAGGAGATTTTGTTAAAATCTTGGGCTGCAGGAGGGTATTGCAGCATAATATTATAGGCCACGGCTTACAAATGGCCGTCATAAACACCGCCAACAAACAAAAGCAATAAAACAAAACAATAAAAGAACAAATGGCCGTAAAATAAATGGCTTGAAACCACAGCAGTCCTGTCATTCTCTCTGCTGGTGACTGGGCCTGGCTTCCTAGTCCCAGGCGCGTGCCGTCACCCTGAGGTAGATGGTGCTGTGGCCACAGTCACACCCCGTCGTCTTAGTCCACACG
This sequence comes from Myotis vivesi, assembly GCA_035771395.1. Classification (NCBI taxonomy): domain Eukaryota; kingdom Metazoa; phylum Chordata; class Mammalia; order Chiroptera; family Vespertilionidae; genus Myotis; species Myotis vivesi. Next base: position 1,003,515 of record JAWPEG010000005.1, on the reverse strand, counting down.
AGACCCTTTGAAACAGCTTTGTCTGTACTTCTTGGGGCCTCAGGGACGAGGCCAGAGACTGTGGCCGTGGCTGTGGTGTCAGCCATTGCTAGTAGGGACGGCTCCTGTTCCTGTGGGTCTGGTTCCGATTCTGCAGGAGCTGGTGGAGGCTGGAGAGGGACAGTCCTCAGCCACCATAGGCCGCGAGTGCCCAGACGCAGTCCGTGGTCATCCCCGAATAATGTCCTCTCAGACTCTCACTCCAGCATTTGAGGTGCAGTCTCTTGATTTTTAAATGTTCACATACCGATTCAGAGTCGGGTTTTAGTCCCCATGTGAGCCAAATAAAAAAAACATTTCTTCAAATTGTATTCGCCCCACAGCCTCCTACTTTCCCTTCAACCTGCGATGCAGTTCCGCTTTCCTACTTGGTAGTTAAAGAAACTAGGCAGCGTCGGTGAATAATTCATCCAGGGTAACTCTAGTCACAGCACTGCTACCAGCTCACCTGCCAGCATGAACGTTACCGAAATCATTTCTTTGTCGAGTTATATAGGACTTGATCCTGTAGACATTAATCTCTGCGGCGTCTGCAGCTGTGGACTGGTCTTGGAAGAATGGTATTGATCTTATTTTAAAATGGAAAGTTTAAAGTCCATTTCCTTTCCCTGCTTCTCCCTCTGATCTCTTTTGCGGAATAAATCCCAGCCACTAAAAACAAAAACTGGGAGGCATCCTCGACTCCTTCCCCCTCCGTCTCCTCATATCCTCCCAGGCTGTCCTCAGCCGCCTGCGGGAGTCGGGTCTGCATGAGCCCTCCTGTGTACACCCCCCCCCCCCAGTCCGTCCTTCATTCTCTCCTGGTATTCTTTCCAGAGCACACCCTTCTGTGCCCCTCTTCCCTCTCTCTGGGTAACAGTCTCTTCGGATTCTCTGTTGCTTTTAGAATAAACTCCCTAATTCAGTGTGTTCTTCCCCTTTGCTCTCTAGCCTGCCTGTGGCCACCTCTCTCACTCCATCTGTCGCTTAGCATGGCCTTTCTTGTGCCCCCCTCATGTCCTGCTAATTCTGTGTATTTTCCCCAAGACCTTCTGAACCTTGCTCTGAAGTTCTCTGATCTGAGAATGTCACCGTTTTGATGTAATCACCTGTATAAGCTCTTAGGTCACTGTCCCGTGATCACCTTTCTTGTCTCCTCCTGCATCAAAGTAATCTTGACCTCTCAGGTTGCCATTAGGAACCTAAGTTTAGTTTCTAACTTCATGTCTATATACAGGGCGTGCTAGAGGCCCGATGCGCAAAATTCATGCAGCCCGGCTCCGTCCGGCCGACTTGCATATTATGTTTTCATCATGCTAGAGGCCCATTGCAGGAAGATTCCCACAAGAATAGGGCTTCCCGCCTCTGGGGCCTGTCTCCGCTGCCTCGGCTCCTTCCCCTGCCGCTTGGCTCCCTTCTCTGCTGTCCTCAGTCTTCGCTCTGCTGCATATGCAAATTAATTGCCATCTTTGTTGGGTTAATTTGCATACTCATCCTGATGGGCTGGTGGGTATAGAGAGTGACACCAGTTTGCATGTTTCTCTTTTATTAGTGTAGATATATCTATCTATCTATATAAATATAGATAGATATAGATATATATATATAATTTTATTGACTTTAGAGAGGAAAGAAGAGATAGAAACAATTAAAAAGATGGTTGGACCCAGATAATAATCGGCTGGTGATGACCTCTTCCTGGTTACTGAGAGTTAAGTGACGGTTCTTTGACTCAGGGAGTATGTGCAGCGTGGTATTTGCTAGAACGGGGTCTTTGTCTGAAACACCCACTCTATTATTTGTATATTGGTAATATAATGACCTGCCAGGTCCTTAAGTAAATCTTGGTCACTCCTCATTGATTACTCCTTTGGTCAAATAGCACATGTTGTTAAAGGTTCCATTTAAGGGTGTGTGTGTGTGTGTGTGTGTGTGTGTGTGTGTGCGCGCGCATGTGTGTGTGTGTGTGTGTGCGCATGTGTGTGTGTGTGTGTGCGCGTGCCTGTCCTGATGCTGGCGCTTTTCTCTCCCGCGGGCGCAGTGCCGACGAGCTCCTGCTCACCGAGATGATGTTCAACGGCCTGTTCAACGACCTGTCCGCAGAGCAGGCCACCGCCCTGCTGAGCTGCTTCGTGTTCCAAGAGAACGTGAGTTCCTCCCTGGCACAGCTTCCCCCTCATCCCCACCTGTCACTCAGCTGCAGTGCTGTTAACGGGCAGTTCAGCTATAAAAGAATTCCTCCCCATTGACATGTGATGGGTAATGTGAGATAGAAATCAGTACAACTTTAACCCAAGTATAGTAAGAATTAGATGCATATTGTCAGAAAGGAGAGTGAACTGGGATTTTATTTTTGGATGATCGTTAATCAGATACCAAGTTTTAAATTTGTTCCATTACCTGATGCCTTGTTGAAGGTCTGGCCTAGAAGACAGCCCTGGAAAGAAAAAGATGAGTGAAAGTAAAATTTGGCAAAACTAGTAAAAATGAAGGGGCCATCTTGGGTTACTGTCCCTCCTCCCAGTGCGGGGGTCGCTGGGAAGCCACTCCCCCTCCTGCTCCTGCGGGCGGAGTCGCCTGGTCCGGGTGCAGGGCTGGCCCACGCCTCACCGCTGGGTCCGCACCGAGTTGTCCGCGGGACCACCTGCACTTCACCCCAAAACCAGTGTGACCTGTTCTGTTTAAAAAGGTCACGTGCATGTCTCATGTTTCAGATTTAAACTTTGTTGTGGTGAAATGGACAGAATCAGACTTGCCTTCTGAGCATGACTTAATGCTGCTGCCTGCTTTAGAGGCCCTTCACCCCCACACTCAGCGTCACTGTGAGTGGTTGTGTCAGACACGCTGCTTTTCAGTCTGCCATGGTCTGTGGCTCCTCACTCATGAGGAGGTCAGAGTCGGGAGGGGGTGAGGAGGCAGCACCCAGACCACAGGTCCTGCTCCCGGCCCTCGCTGGGCACCTGGAAGTGAGGTCACTGGAGGAGGCACTTTCTGGGAAACACTGTCTCGTTGCTCCTGGGCTCAGCTTTCTCACTGTTTCTAAGGTGGTTGGTTGTGAAGAGCGTTGTCGGTTTTCTCTGAGCAGATGGAGGTTGCAGTGCAGGGTGTGGGGAAGGGGTGCCTCTCACTGGCCCCACACGTCCTGGCTTCCGAGAGGCGTGTGTCCCCTCCTCAGAGGAGCTGGGCTCAGCCAGCTGTTCTCCTGCGGAGCTTGTTCTGTGAGCCACACGGGCGGCAGGGCCCTCAGGTCTTGTGCTGGTGCCATTCAACATCAGGACGAAAAATTGCACCACAGGCCCCGTGCTTTCCAGCTGGAAAGAGGTGAAGACAGTGAGATGCTCAGTGCCTGCTTGGTACACTGACTTCTGTTTAAAAGTGTGTTTTTCACACCATGCCCTACATTTTTCATACCATTAGACCATTTTCAAACCCATTTGAAGAAAGCATACAGTCTCTGCAACAACTACTTACTAAGCACCCACTGTGTGCGATGCACAACTCTAGGCTCTAGAGATGGAGTAAAATGCTTCCCTTCCTGGCACTTAGATGCTCGAGGGTGAAGGCCACAGACACGGAGCTGCAGACTGCGGGCTGTGTCCGTGGGGATGAGGGTTCTTGGAGACAGAGGCTGAGGAGGCCGAGAGAGATCTTGGGGGTGGGGTTGCTGTTTTAAGTAAGGGGATTAGAAAAGGCCTCACGGATCAGGGTGAACTTGGAATTGAGGGTTAAAGGAGAGATGAGGGGGCAAACTGCACACACCTGGTGGAGAGCGTTGGGGAAACCTCAGTAGTTCCTTAGTGAGGACCCATGCCTTCCACTTACAGGACCCGAGGGAGGACACCTTTGGGACCTGCTGACCTTGAGTAGACATCATTTCAAAGATGTTGAGCAGTCCTGCATTCTCCTATTAAAGGAGAATTTGAGTTCACACATCATGGTGTTTTATTTAACAGGTGTGACATGGAACCTGGGTCATGATTTATTAGACACACACACACACACACACACACACACACACACGATGCACATGAAAACCAAGGCCTTGTGAATACTGGTGCCTAAAATAAAGACATATCTATTGTAACTAACCTACAGTTATTTTGTTAAAAATTTACCTATAATTTAAGTCCTGTCTCACATGTGCATTCATGCCATTCTTATAATTTTGGTTTTGCATAATAAGTCTATCTGTCAAAATCTGTTCACAGATCATGTCTATATTCTAATCACAAGCCTGTAGGTCTTCGAGGCCTGGCCTTTTCCTCTTGGGGTGAGAGACCAACACCGAATTGAGCAGCTTGTCCGAGTGCACGTGGGTAGTTAGTAATAGGCCCGAAACGCCTGTTTTTCCAGTTGAGAAGTTGGCAAACTTGTCACTAGTGGGAAGGCAACATTAAGAACACAAACTCAGAATAAAACCTTAACTATCTTGTACTTGGTTAGAGAGTTAGAAACAGTAGAAACAGTGTGGCAACATGAAAATTGAGGGCATGCTTTTAACGTTCTTTGTCCCAAATTTTCAGTTTCCACAGATAAAGAGTTGCCTGGAAGCCAGAGCTGTTTCAAAATCAAACTACGATAAAACAGCTCAGCTAATTTGGATGTAACTGAACTGCGTGTGTTCGCAGTATCTGCTCGTCCTCGGCTCCATCCTGGGCACAGCAGTGGCTCATTAGGGCTCTGCGCCTTCCGTAGCGGCTTTCCTCTGCAGGAGAGGATGTCGGGGGTGAGGGTGAGGGGGTCTTTTTGCTTTCATAACCTGCGTTGATTAGGAAATACACGTCCGCAGGGACATGACGGCGTCAGAGCGTTGTTTGATTGGCTGTAGGTTCTCACAGCTGACCCTCCTTTTCTTTCCCAGTCCAGTGAGATGCCCAAGCTCACCGAGCAGTTGGCGGGGCCCCTTCGCCAGATGCAGGTAGGACTCTGAACCGCCGTTTACGAGTAGTAGGTTGTAAACAGCTGCTCTGACGGCAGCAGCATGTCATTCAACAGAGACAGCGTCCTTCTGGGGTGGAGATGTCATGTGCTGTTAGTCTCATCACGTAATGCTGCTTATGACATAGCACGCCACTGTGGTTTTTACTTTATCATTAAACAGTCTTTTTCAAAGGCCTTTTTCACAGGTGGCTGTGAGTGCAGATTAACAGTCACCCTGCAGATGCTACAGCAGCAGGTCCATGTCTGTCTCGTTTTCCTCGAGGCTAAGAGCGCCATCTTGATGGACTAGGGCTTAGTTAGCTTTATCTTTTAGTTTATTTTTCTATTCTAATTTACAACAAAGTTTTAAAGTCTGTTTTATCCTAAGAAATTATTTATCTCTGGCTTCTCAAAGTCACAGTAACTTAAGTAATGAATTTGTGTCCGTTCCTGTTTTCTTGGGAAGAATTGATTTTTGTCCACCTTTCAGTGTCTTACAGAAGATAGGGAAGGGCGAACTGTGAGACGTTGCCAGGGAGGAATGACAAGTGCGTCAGGGAAAAGGGCCCCTGGTGGGGCAGGCAGCAGCCCTCACTGCTCCTGCCAGAACCCAGGCGTTTCTGTAGTAGCAGGTGCTTTCCACCTTCCGATTACCAAGGATAAAAGGGCGAATCTAACGTTCTCATTATGGGCAAGGAAAACCTTCAGGTTTACATTTTTTGAAGCTTTACTGGGGGGAAAAGCATTATTTTGCCATATGATGTGTTTCTCTAAATCTGTTTTATTACTGTTTTTGTTTTGTTAATGAAACAATTAGAGATTGGTTAAGTGCTACTCTTGTATAATTTTCATGAATAGTTTCTGGGTTCTTTTTTTAATTTTTATAAGAATTTATTTGAGTAAACTGATGATGTGCCGGTATATTGGGGAGCAAAATCTCAAATGCTCCAGCCGTTGCTGTTTTTTTGGTGAAAACCATGATCTTGATAAATAAATTACTTCAACGTAATGGGGAAACGTCGCTGTCTGTTCACTTAACAATGGAAAAGGCACCGTGGCTGCTTAGCCGCAGCATATCCAACGTGTAGGCACGTGCTGGGTAAGGAGAGGGGACCTGGTGGAATGAAGAGGTGATGTGGGAGGTCACAAGTACATTTTAAGTGTATCTTTTATCTTCAAAGGAATGTGCTAAACGAATTGCAAAAGTTTCAGCAGAAGCCAAATTGGAAATTGATGAGGAAACTTACCTGAGCTCCTTCAAACCTCACTTAATGGATGTGGTGCACACCTGGGCCACGGGGGCGACATTTGCCCACATCTGCAAAATGACAGATGTCTTTGAAGGTACGGGTCAGTGTTCGTGCAGCCACTGCTTCCTGATGGAGGGGACATTCGGACTCGGGGTGGAATTGTTTGTCTTTAATTAGAGAAAGTTTACTTAGAAGTAGAAGTGAACGGAGAAGGCATGGGCTCAGGAAACAGGTGACAAAGGCAACAGAAGGGGCCTTGGGCCTTAGGAGAGAGAAGGGTAAAGGCAACGCTCTGGGGGAAGTCGGGGGTGGGGGGGGCTCAGTGCCTGGGGCCTCTGTCCTCAGGGCCTGTGAGGACGGATCTTAGGGGCGGTCCCAGGGGAGGACCTCATAGAAGCTGCATCAGCTCCCCAGCTGTGTCCTCTCAGGATGCTGGGCTCTGCTGATTGGCTGGTGCCAGGGGCTCATTAGACAGTGCAGCTGGTCCTGAGGTCAGCTGGGGCGGCACTTGTCTGGTTTGGCTGCTTTTTCTGGGCCTGGAGCTGAAATACAACTGAGACCAAGATGTATTTGATGCTGGTCAGAACCTCCTTGTCCTGGGAGCTTAATGCTTCTGGGCTACTCTCCGGCCTCCTTGTTCATTCCCCCTCTGAGGAGGTCTCACCTGCGTGACTAGCAACATGCCAGGGTGACGTTGTCTTAATGAAACATTAATTTTTGGTGATAAGGTGGAATCTTCTGCCTATGCAGGAAGAAAGTATTCCCCACACATCCTGTGTGTAATAGGCACAGTCCGCCTGTTTAGGTGCTTAGGAAACTGTTGTCCTGTGTAATCTCTGCCACAGTCACTGCATGCGCTTGTGATGAGCAGGCGATCCTGGGAGGTCACATTCCTGCACTCAGCCCCTCAGCCTGGCCAGTGCCCTCTCGCGCGCAGTCCGGGAGCCCTCGCTCCTACTGCCGCCTACACGCTGCTCCCTAACCACTCGGTTCTGCTCCTTGAGCCTGGCTTCTGGCTGAGCCCTGACCACCAGGGGCAGCTCCTGCGTTGAGTGTCTGCCCCGATGGTCAGTGCGCCTCATAGTGATGGGTCCTTCTGCCGTTCAGTCGATTTGCATATTAGCCTTTTATTATATAGGATGTGCTCCTCCAGGAAGTCAGACACAGTGACTTAACAATCGTGGCTCATAAAGGAGAGGAGGCTTTGTTTGTTTTAAGAAAAATTCTGGGTTCACAGGGCTGTAAAATGTGTCTGTTCTTGGATGTAAATGGAAAAGTTCTCACAGTCGGGAAGACACGCCTGGACCTGCTGAGGCTGAGGACAGAGTAGCCCTATGAGTCGGCCTTTCCACAGCACGCAGCCTCCCGCCCTTGCCCTTCCTGGAGCCATTCCCCGTCACCGTTTGCTTGAGAATCTAAGTTTGAAGTTTGGTCTAATGTCAGTGCAGTTTTCTTGTTTTTCTGGTCTGGGTACCACTATATCAACTCAGATTTTTCTAAAATTGGAGTAGACTATATATTAACTCTTAAAAACAAAATGGCTAATTAAACAGGAACAAAAAGCTGAAGACCTTGATTTACTTAGGAGAGTATTTCCTTTTTTGAACACATTGCTCCCCCCCCCCCTTACCAGGTTGCTATTCGTTCTCCCATTGCAGAATAGCCCTTCGCTCCTCGTCTTGTGATTGCACATCTTTATAAAGTTGGAAAAACACAGTAATCTGAGCACTCGCCATAGCACAGCGCACCTTGGAACTTTTTAATGTGCTGCGCTCAAACCATATTTACTTGTTTCTAATTAGTTCTTAATTTTCTTTTTATGTGAAAAGAAAAGGTTTTGATCATTTCAAGAAGTAGTATTTTTTAGGCATTAAACATCGTAATGATTAACCATGTGTGTGAGGGATGTCTGTGTACTGGGGTTCATTTGAGGAATTTTGAAGACTTCATATAAATAATGATTTCTTCTTGTTATCACCCTGAAAAAATTGATAGGATGTAGTTGTTTCTTATTTCCACCGAACTCGATGTGAACAGCACTTTAGAAAGTGTAGAGGCTAAAGCCTGTGTTTTGCCGGCTGACCCATGGAGTGGCTCCACTGCAGTGAGGCAGCGCCTGTCACTGTCCATTTCTGTCTGTAGAAGCCACTGTTGCACCCACCGAGCACGAAGGACTCGCTCTGCACTGGCAGTGCCATCGGGTCATTACTTGAAACTGCTGCCCTCCCGCCCCATGTGTTCCACTCCCGCCCACCACACTCTTCTCAGAGGCCTTTCCTCTGGCGTGGTGTCCCTGAGGCCGGGGTGCCCCTGAGTCATGAGGGACTTTCCACTGGACTTGTTTTTAGAAATACTTTGCTAAAAATAACAGTGACTTTTATTAATATGTAGCATCTCTGTGTTTAAATTGGGCACAGTTGGTACTAAATGACTTAGGAATGAGACCTGGCACGCACTCATTTGATGAATTACTGAGCTCCAGGGCGAACAGCAGAGCCTCCTGCAGAAAGGGTCGGCCCGCGCCCGCGCCCACCGTGCAGGAACGCACACTCGTGATGCTGACCTCAGGGCAGACCGTTAGAATCTGGCGGGTAGGAGCCAGGCGGGCCCTGCGCGCCACTCGGGATGCCGGAAAGCTGGAGGCGAGATGCTGCTGGGGAGGCGTGTGCCTTTCTGTCCTCGGTGAGAAGGGTGGTTTGTTCCAGAACAGCTGCTTTCGAGCACGTCGCCCACGTGTCCGTGGGGTGAAAGCGTAGGTTGTGGTACCTCGTCCACCAGGACGGTGTCAGCTGGAAAGGACGTGCGACTGGAATGCAATGGGATGAACTTGGGGTCACACTGAGGGTGGAAGTGGTGACCGTGTCACAACCCACGTCCCCCAAAACCAGTGCCTTGTCCTTTTCCTCTTGGTCCTGGCGCCTCCGCTCACTCCTCCAAACCAGGTCTAAGCAGGTGACCCTCCTGTTCCAGGGGGTGGTGCTGCCCATTGTCTGTCAGGTGACCTCGTGCTGTAGTCGTCTTGTGACCCGTCTCCTGAACTGCACCCTCGTCTCATTGCTCTGGCCCGGGGTGTCCTGTAGGGGAGGACTCTGCTGTGCTGGCACTTGGCTGCTTTGCGCTGCCGTGAGGGAGGTGGCTCTGTGTTTGCCTGGGTCTCGGCTCCGAGGCCGTTCTGCTGGGTGAGTCATCTCTGTGCTGCGGCCACGTGCAGGCACTGGAAGGGAAAGAGCCCTCCGCACCTGCAGAAGCTCGGGAGACGCTCACGGGCCCCAGTTCACGCATGAGTCACAGCGGCCGCCTCAGAGCCGAGGCTCCTCAGTGCTCAGCTGGATCCAGGCCATGGCTCTCAGCGCGCACCCAGGCCGCCCTGCTGACGGCTGCCCAGCACAGCTTTGACGCAAGCACTTGTCTCAGGTCGAGTCCTGTGGGAGTGGCTGGTCCTCTGGGTGAGGAGAGCCCGAGGGAAGACACCAGAGGAATGATAACTGCACCTTTCAGATGGCAGACCGGACCCTGCTTAGAATCCGTGCCTCCCCAACGGGATGGTGCCCAGGTGCTCGGGAGGCCGAACTCCTCGGGCTTGGCCGCTGCCCACAGCCCTGTCCTTTGCGGGCCTCTGCCCAGAGCTGCTCTCGCCTGCCCCAGGCCTGTGCTGTGGTTCAGGTGCCTGTGCAGGAGCAGGTGTTCACACTTGATGGACGCCCAGGACTCCGGCCCTTAGCAAGGATGGGAGGGCCCTTCTCTGCACCTTCTTGCCCTGGGACGCAGGCCCACGCCCTCCGCGTGGCCTCCTCCCCAGGCCGGCCATGGCTGCCTCCCCCCAACAAGCATGTCCCCTTTCTGTGCAGGCAGCATCATCCGCTGCATGCGGCGCCTGGAAGAGCTGCTGAGGCAGATGTGTCAGGCGGCGAAAGCCATCGGGAACACTGAGCTGGAGAACAAGTTCGCGGAAGGTCAGTGTCCCTCGGTGCCTGCTGTCCCACAGCACCTGTCCATCCCGTCTCCCTGGGTGGCCATGAGCGCCCTCTAGTGGCGGTTAAGTAAAGCTTTAGTGTCTGGGTCAAGTTTTTAAGATGATGTATGTTTATGTGCCCCTCCGGTGCCCGGCACTAGGGACACGGCAGGGGTGGCCCGGCCTGCCTGGAGCTCCTGTCCCAGCGCGGGAGACAGATAACAAGCCAGCCCTCCACAGAGAGCAAAGCAACAGGCTGGATGGGGGAGGGAGGGGGGGCTGGACAACACGGCCCTTCACCCAGGCTTGGTGCACGTGAGTGCCGGCAAGAGGCCCATGTGCTGGAGCCGAGTGGGCGCGGGAGGGGGCGGTGACGGGAGAGAGGAGCGCGTGGGCCGCCCTCGCCTCCCTCAGGGTGACTGCAGGCTTTGCCGTCACGAGTGCTGGGCAGACGGGGGTTCTCCCAGGCCGTTGGCTGTTGCTTTGCAGGCCCGTCTGTAGAGTAGACGGTGGAAGGAAGTGGGGAGTCCAGCTCCGGACAGGACGGCTAGAGCCAGAGGGTGGCAGGGGGCCAGGCTTGTCAGTGGGCTCACAGGGTCCGAGCACTGGCCCACATGGGGCTGAGCAAAGAAGAACCCCACGACCTCTGCTGCCACCTGTGTCCATGACACCTGCAGACATGGCCTGACGCCGTGTGCCCGAGAGGAGACCTAGTCACTCTGGTTTAGGTCTGATCATGGGAACTGGGTCAAAGTAGACTTTATCTTGGTCCTGCCTCAGAAAGAATTTCACATGGTCGTTGAAAATGTAGTGTCTTCAGGTTGAAAATTCATGCTTTTGGGTCATCTAACTTCTTTTGACAGTTTAGTCCTTCCCCAAATAAGGTTTTTGGGATATTTTTAGACACCCCCCCACCCCACTCCCACATGCGTGCGCACACACACAAGCACACTGGGGTACAGGAGAGTCACACACATACACACACACAGGGGTACAGGAGAGAGACACACACATACACACACATACTGGGGTACAGGAGACACACACACACACACACACACACACACTGGGATACAGGAGACACACACACACACACACACTGGGGTATAGGAGAGTCACACACACACACACACACACACACACTGGGATACAGGAGAAACACACATACACATACTGGGGTACAGGAGAGTCACACACACGTACACACACACACACACACACACTGGGGTATAGGGAAAGTCGCGGCATCAGATCAGGGTGTGGTTTCCAGGTGGCCCCTCTCAGCTGGCTGTGAACTCACCAGGTCTCATTCAGACCAGCAGGGTTGTGTGCTGTCTCTACAACGGGGGGATGACATTCTTGATGGCCTCAAAGGCTAAACTGAGCCGTGTTCTCTCAGGCATCACCAAAATCAAGAGAGACATTGTGTTTGCCGCCAGCCTCTACCTGTAGGAGCCACGGGACGTGGGTGGCCTGTCCGCCTCCCGTTGGGTTGCAGATGACCACATGCGCGAGCAGCGCTCGGCTCGCCCTCCCACGACAGTTGTCCTCAGACATGAACACGTCATTTGAATCAAGCACCATCGCAGACATTGTACATAAGCATTGCGTTTTTAATAAAAATGTACAGGTGAGGCATTGTTGAAAGGCTGACATTTCTTCGTGGACTTGGAGCTATTAGACAGCCGCCGTGTTGGGGAACTATGTACACACAGGGAAGTGAGCGTCGGGAATAGCAGCAGAGTCCCTCCCGGGCTGTGCACACAGGGACCGCCCTCCTCTCTGGGCAGCATCCTTCCCCCTCGGCCTCGCACCTTCAGGGCTGATTGTTCCGGAAGTGATTCTCACCGGAGGCTGTTTCATGCAGGTTTGTATGAGAAGCCTCCTCCTTTCTTTCCTTAAAAGAATTTCTCTCCTTGAAGAAATCTGATACATACACCACCTACAGGGAACAGGTTATACTCAGAATAAGTTTAGAAGCCATAGGCAAAGTCTCAGCAAGCAGTGTGCAAAGCTGACTGGAGAGCAGGACACGCGTTGTGGGGTAGGACTGAGGGCACAACCATCGTGCTCCTGGGCATGTCTGTCCAAGGGGGTCACCCCGTGGAGCTGCGTTTTATGTTTGGGGCGAAGAGCCTCACTCTGCTGGCAATTGTTACTCTTCATGTAAATTTGCTTTTTTCCAATTCATTACCAACAAGAACACGGCTGTAGTCAGAGCCTTTCACAAGGAGCACACGGGGACTCCGGTGTCCATCTGTGTCCACCCTGGCATGACTGGGCAGCCCTGCACTCTGGCCTGGACCCCGGCGGGCACGCGCCCTCCCACCGCGGTCTCACAGGCATCTCCCCACTCAATTACTGAGGGTTAAAGGAGTGGTACTTACCACCAGCACTGCGACCAGCGCCCCCTGGATGAGCCCTGTCAGCACGTCGCTCCAGTGGTGCTTGTAGTCGGACACGCGAGAAAGGCCCACGTAGATGGACGTGGCCACGAGGCCAAACTGCAATGTGGGGCGCAGGAGCCTTGCCCAGTCCGCCCGCATCCTGGCCTGAAGGTAGAGCTAACGGAGATAGCGTGTCAAAGTGCAGCTGAAACGACTTCACCTCAGGTGTCCCCTCGCCTCACGAGGCTGGTGTGCCTCAGATGAGCCGTAGACATTAAATACCAGTCACTAAATAGCCGATATTTTTATCACACATGGAATAATGCTTCAGGCAAGCGTCCTAAAAGTTCACCCTTTTAAGCAGAACAAAACAAACTACTACCCAGGAACTTCTCAGGACTTACTGCCTCCGCAGGCAGGTCGCCTCGCCCGTGTCCTAGGGCAGAGGGCGCCTTTGGACTAGGGTTTCAGCCCCGCAGTCTGTCCGGCTCACACGAAGGCTCGGAGGCCAGCACTGCTGACAGCGCGTCTTGGGCTGAGTGTCTAGAGCAAGTCTGCGTAGTAATGCTCAGCAACTGACACCCGGGGGCTCCACTGCCTCGGCTCACTCACAGGTAAGTGTAATCACTGCCTAAGTCGGCGCCGCTGTAGTCCAGCCCTCGCCCCACAGAGGGTTCTCTGCACCCCCTTTCCAGTTCTGACCTTTCCCACCGAGCCCTGAGCGCTCCTCCCGGCCGCCTGCCTGACAACGCAGCCTCAGGACCCTGACGAGGGAGACATCTGGGTTTCCTGTGAGCGCCTCTTGGCAAATCTGGGCTCATTAAAAGGACGTTTTTGGTTTAATTTCTATCCAGTGAGGACATGAAAACTCAATAGAAAACTGTGTGTGTGGCTGTGCTTATTCAGAACAGACATAGGCCCGCGCCCAGCTGTTGGGCACACTATGGGCTCCGTCCTCGGCAGCTGGGAGCACCTGGTTCTGAAGATGCACGCCCGGCGGGGGGCTCTCAGCTGTGGGCTTAGGTGCTGCCGGCTTTCCACAGTCCCCTCCCTCACGCCCCCCCCCGCCCCCCCAGCTGGAAGGGAGAGGGCAGTGACCCCTCGGTGTGGGCAGCAGGGGCAGGCGGGGCCCTCCAGTCACTCATCACACAGCAGGGTTTGACCAGGACAGTCCCCACGACTTCTCGGTGCCCGGGCAGCGCAGGCCCAGGGGGTTTGTAGTGAGGGTTTAAGAGGGAAGCAGAGGGATTACCAGGAGCCGAGAATGGATGCGGCTCCCCACTCCCTGCCAGACCCGAAGAAGGGCTGCGCTAGCTTAGACCTGAGAGAGGAGGCGTGATTTAAAGGACACCTGAGCCTCCAACTAGAGCCGCTCCCTCCAACAGGAAGGGACGTGGGCTTCCCGGAGACACACACAGGAAAACACCTCATGTCCTCCACTAACCTTTACCCAGCCCCTCCCCCAGTCTCTGCAAAAGGGGCAGCCAGACCAAGGCCACAGGAGCGAGGGGGAGGGGAGCAGCTGCAAAGCCGGTCCATTCCCCGTCTCTGGTAGGAGAAACCGACCAGTTGGTGTCCAAGCAAGAACTCCAAGCAAATCAAACCACCCAGACGGCGAATAGCCTTGTCAGGAGCAGGAGCTAGTGGAGAAGAGCCAGCCTTGGGGTCCACCTGGGCATGAGGGGCAGTCTGGGCAGCAGCCGTCACGGCCGTGGCAGATGGGCACCCACTCCAAGGAGCTCACGGCACAGCAGGGGGCAGGTGACAGGCGTCAGCTGACGAGTGCGTGAGGTGGCCCACGGGAGAGGCCACCTGCGCTCCGCGCACCAGGTGAGGGCGGGGGCTGCAGGGAGAGAGCCTTGACTGCATCACGCAGGCACGTACTCACCGCCAGGAACAGCATGCAGTACATGGAGAAGGAGGAGTGGCCCGAGTAGAAGGACAGCCTGGAAGAGAGGAGAGATGTTCATTCTCTCCTGGAGGCCCAGGCGTCCTCCCCGGCCCATGGCGCCCTCTTCCCCTTTAGAACCAGGAGTGGGAGGCAGGACAGGGCAGGGCAGCACGGGGTGGCTGTGGTGACACTCAGGATGGCTGAGTCCTGGAGCCAGCCCGCCAGGCTCGCCACAGCAGCTCTGACACCAGAACCGGCCCAGGGCCCGCAGGTTATTCTCCACCTGCAGTCGGCCCCGAGGAACACGCCTCTGGAACGTTCACAAGTGACCGCTTTTTATAAGACAAGTTCTGAAGTTTAAGACAGCGACAGATTAGTGTTCTCAGTGGGCACACGTCCAGCCGGGGCTCCCCCAGGCTGTAGGGCTGCTTCCCCTGCGACAGCCCTGGAGTTGGACAGTGTCAGACGCACCGTTCGGCCCGCAGAGCCTAAAGCATTTACTCCCCGGGGCGGGGGGGGCCAGCTGCTCATCCTGGGCTACCAGGGACCTACAAGGCCGTCTGCACGTCATGATGCGTTGGAGATGAGAGCTGCACCACGTGCTTTAAATCGACGGGGACGGGAAATGGGGGACGGGCGCAGCGAGAACAGAGCCGGCCCTCAACTCAGTGCCGGCCGCCGGCACCCACTCCAAGCCGCGCAGCCACGCAGGCCCTCACGCGGACACGCACCTGCCCTCCTTCACTTTCTGCGCGTTCCCTCGGCAGACGTAGTTTTCAATATAACCGTCGCTGCTGCAGTTGATCCTTGACCAATCTGGGTCGCAGACGTCCAGGAAGTGCGGCCGCAGCCTGCCGATGGAGTACTTGGCGATGTCGGTCAGGGACTGGCTGGCAGCCGCGCCGAACAGGAACGTGCCCACGGCCTTGTAAATGGTGGCCACATAGTTATTCCTAACGAAGGAATTCGAGTGCAAGAGGTTACAGTAAACACACAGGGCTTCTCCGATAACCATCTGAAAAAGAAACAGAAGAACATGTGAGAGCAGCAAACGGGCACTTTAAACAAAATTAAAAATAGAAAAGAAAGTGGTAAATCACAATAAAATTATTTTTAAAAAAACGCTCCTTTCTTTACGCATGCGGAGTCCACTTAGGATAGCTGAGCACAGAAAGGGGGTCGGGTCAATGGCCAAGCCAGAGGAATGTCCGTCCCCCTACAACCTTGCTTCTTGTCTTGTACAGAAATAAACAGTTTGAATAAGCAGACAGTGATGTGGACAAAAACAGTCTGTTCACAGAACACGACCCCCATTGGAGCATTCCTTATGGAAGGCTACATCTTCATTCTTCCCAGACACTCCGTACGTCAAAACAGCCATCGCGTTACAAGGGGGAGAAAAAAAGGTGGATGAGAATTTTAAGGAGTAAGACATCGAAAATACAAGCAGGGACCTATCCCTGAGGCCAGTGGCGCAGAGGGCAGAGGAGGCCGCGGGAGCGGGAGCGGGAGGCCGGGCGCCCTGACGCCCCTTCTCCAGGAAAACCTCCCAGGGCCTCCTCCCACTGCCGCCTGCAGAGCTGCAGGCCACGCCTCCCAGGCCCTGCAGCAGGGACCAACTTGCAGCCATGGAAGGAGGTCAGAGGCACAGAAAGGTCTACAGATACTTGACAAGTTCACAGACTGATACTCTGAGAAATTTTAAAAAAACACACACCAAATGGCAACATTATAAAAACTACATTTGCTAATAAAACAAGCCACACCAGCTGCCTGAGCCCAAAGTAAAGGCCTGAGCGGCCTGCTGCCCAGTCCTGCAGAGCGGCTGAGTCACAGCTTCCCTCAGACCTGCTGGCTCACTGCTTCGTCCCACATAAGGATGGTTCGCCTGCACGAACAGTTTACAGTGCAGGCCACCCCCGGTGCGCGGGCGAGCCCCGCCACCTCGAGGAAGGAGCGCAGAACCTGGTCCCGACGTTCCTCCTTCCCCAGCCCCCCAGCTCCCAAAGTCGCTCCTGAGCTGGAACTGACGCTGGCTGTGAGCCCTTCCTACAAAAGCAGAATGGATGTCCAGCTCACTAGGAAGCCGGTGCCACCATGTGACCTAACACATGACCTCACAGTGGGCACTGAATAAACTAACTGAAGATGCTGCCTCGGGGTAAACACGTGGAGCCCACAGGAGGCTCCTGGTTGGGGTGCTTGTGTGCAGAGCTCGCCTGTCCCGAGAGGCCCCCGGGGGGTGGCTGCACTGCCGGGCCTGCCCGGCCACCTGCTCCACCTCCCGGGCTGCTGGGGACCCAGCACCGGACAGACCAGCGGCAGGAGACTCTCTGGTTTGGCTGTGGAGTTGGTCTTGGGCCACTCAGAACAGGTGCCAGTGTGTCAACCCCAATTTGGGCGGGTGAGACCTCACGGCCCAGCTGTCGCTGCGTGAGCAGTCAACGGCTTTCCTGAAATGAGGCTGGACTTCCGGAGCCTCCTGTCAGGGTGAAGGATGAAGAGCCTGGCTCTCGCCCTGGGGACAGAGGAGCTGCTGGGCGCGCCTGGAGCCCGGGCGCCGTGCAGGCTGACCCGCAGGAGCACATGCTGGAGTGTGACTGCGACGGGAGGTGGGACTTGGACGCCGAGTCCCTATCGTGGGCTCCGGCTCCAGTGAGAAGCGGGCCAGAAGGAGGTGCTGAACGGCTCTTCCAGGTAAACGAGGGTGAGTCTGCGTGACTGGCACATGGCAGCCATCTTTTTGTTTCGTTTACTCTCTCCTCCTGCCTTTGAGCCACGTATGTCCTAATCTGTGGCCTAATTTCAGAGCTGGGGTGACAGTCACGCATTATTCACTCAGACCCGAGAGACAGAATAAACCAAGAATTAAAGAGACGGGGGAGCAGAGAGAATGCTGTTGAAGGTCAATCTAGTGATGACCTAAGGCAGCATCAGAGCCTGCTCGGCGTGACCCTGTCCATCTCTACGCTGTCTCTATACGTTCGTCTTCGCTCGGGCCCACCTTCCCAAAACAGTACCCAGGACCCCTGGCCTGTTTCCACTCCTGCCTCCATACCTCCGAACACCTCGGCCCCTCATTCTACTCAGTCTCCCTCAGAAGTCGGTCGTTCATCAGTGGGCACAGGGTGCCGGCCCTTGCTGCCTCCGTGGGGGGTGCCAGCCAGCCTGCCACGCCTCCTCACTGAGCTCGCCTACCGCCCTCCTCGTGTTTGTGGATTGTTTGCAATCCGTGTCCTAGGCCTGAAAGGCTTTTTGAGGAGATGGTTTACCTTCCGACCACGTGGGCCTGCAAGAAGCTGAGCTAACAAATAAACTGCAGCTACTTTACACGAGCACGTGAGCCTCTGCCTCGAGCAGCGCCTGCCCTGCTGACGGGTCTGTGTGCAGGCGGCACGCCATGCACCATGCGGCGGGCAGGTCGGGTAGAACCAGCCCTGGTCTCCTCGCTGTTGTTACTCTCACGGGGTGCAAAACGGTCCAAGCTGCGTGTCACTGATGGGACAGGAGGGCTGGGTGCTGGGCGGCCGGCACCCCGACCTGCAGTGCGGCCGTCCGTCCTCTGCAGCGACTTGGGCAGCTGCACCTGCAGAGCATGTTACTGAGCGAAGCCCAGGAAAGCAGACTCCTATCTGCAGCCGAGAGGCCTCTACACTCTCCGTGTAAACAGTGATCTCTCAGGAACACAGACTTCACAAAAGACCCTACACTCACTCCACCCTCAATGCAAGAATCAGAGTAACACCCAGCAGAAGGACCTTCGGTTAAAGGGACCACTAGTTCCTAACCCTCGCCCTCCGGAGGAGTCTCCGAGGTCACTGCGTAACCCCCGCGCCAGGACCGGGCGGCCCCACCCTGGCAGCCAGGACGCCCTGAGGAACCGGCACCGCTGCCTCCAGGGCCTGGTCTCAGGGACACTGGAGCAGAGGTTTTCTTGTGTCGATGATGCACTGTCATTGCGAGCGATTCCCCTGCAGAGCTGAGGACTGTGGTCATTCCTGAGCAGGACGTTCCATTTCTGAATGAAGTGTCTTTATTTTTAATTAATTCCCAAAATGACAACCCTGAGGCTATGATCTTGTCGGCCCTTCTCCTGGGTGGAACCACATTTTCTGCTTTTGACTAAGGTGAGTCTTGCTTCTCCAGTTACAAGTTCTGAAGCACAAGTCCTAGCCTCTCCTCTCGGGGCCGGGGACACAGTCCTCTCTGTAGGCCTGAGGCCTCCCCAGAGCAGGCCGGGCTCGCCCTCCTCTGTCACTGTCACCCCCCAGAGCGCTGCCGCTCCTCGCCGTTCCTGGTGTGACCTGAAACTCCTTTGAAGTAACCATGGGTTAAATGAAGGCTTAACATTAGTTAGCAAATTTTCTTTTCCCAAATCAGTAACTAGAAAGTAGGTACAGAACAGTCTACCCAGATTCAGAAGGTTATAAACTAACATCCCACCCATGTCTAAAGTAGGAACATGATACTAGCATCAGCTATCGCAGGATTACTGAACGAGAGCCAGAGCTCCAGCAGCCACTGGCTGAGAGGCGCAGCGAGTTCCTCTGGTGACCCGTGGCTCTGCTCTGGTCCCACCGACAGGAAATAACAGCTTCAGGCAAAGCTGAAAGCACACACATCGCTTTAAGGGTTACGCACTCGTCATTCACAGATAACATCAACATTAAGCCCACGGACCAAAAGGGAGCATGTGAAGAATGGATGTAACTTACGACGATGACACTGAATGGAATGAGTATTCCCCCCAGTAACGCATAAGGGATGGTGTCTTCCTTGTATGGGTACTTGATGGACACGTCATTACAGAACAGTCCTCGCTGGAAGGGGGTGTGCCTTGAAGTGAGAATTGCAAAAGGCAATCCGGCTAGCAAAAGGAATAAATGAAAACATCATTAAAAGTGGAGCATCAGCACGAATCAACAGCAACAGTGATCCCAGAGGCTGTCAGCACGCGGGAGGGCCAGCAGTGCAGGCGGGAGAGGAGGTGCAGGCAGGGCCCCCGAGTCTTCCACAGGCAACGCCCTTCCAGGCCTCCTGGCACACTTCCACCCAGAGGGACTCTTCCCTTCCTGCCCAGCACTCCATGGGTGTAGGGGCGCTCCCTTCTCGTGCCCTTGTCATTCAGCACTATTTTCAAACCCACTTGTCACAGACTTTGCTTTCCACCCAGGTCTAGGTCACACCACACCCAGGCCTGGTCACCGGCCAGGCCACCCGAGGGTCTGAGGAAGCTCTCCCCCTGGTGCTGGGACTGTCCACAGCGAGGGCACAGAGGCTGCAGGAGGAGCCGAGCTGAAAACCAAGTCTCTGAGGAGAGACGCACGTGGACCAAGCACAGCAGCAGCACCAGACACTCTGCTCCGCAGCGCCTCCCTGAGGACGGCCTCCGCTCAGCTCCGGAACGTCCAGCTCCGGCTGATGTGGCCTTTAGAAGCCCTTCTCCTCTGCTGCACTGAGCTCAGCAGACCGATGCACACGGCAGCACACGGACTAGCACCATCTGGCACTGAAGTCACAGTTTAGCAGAAACCCTCAACACGCGGTCTGCCCCAAGTGGCCAAGCAGGGAGGGTCCCTGCAGTGCCGCTCCCACTAGGTCCACGCACGACCCCTCCCAGTTCTCATGAGCCCAGGGAGCCCGAAGGCCACGCCTCTGCTCTATGCGGAGCACGGCCCACAGGCAGGTGGGAAGGAGCGGCACGTCCCTATTTCCCGTGTCCTCCCCGGACACCAGCGCCCGCGTTCATTTCTCTGTGGAAGCCACTCTGCCGGAGCGTGAACTCGGTAGAGGTTCAGGTGCTCACAAGGTTCCCAAAGCCATATTCTCGTAAATGCTACATTTTAGAAAAACCCGCTAGAGCGGACTGTGCTAGCTGACCCGACGCACCTCCCACCGTCTGCATTCAGGCTCCAACACAAGCACAGCCCTTCCCCAGGCTCAGCCTCCCACACCACCCCGCACGGGCACATTTCTCCTGTTTGCAGAGACCCACCACGTCTACAATTCGCTTCACCTGCGAGAACTCTATGCATAACACACTGCATGCTTCTGAACTGCTTTAAATTTTCAAAGAGCACTTCTCTCTTGGAGTAAGATATCTAGAACAGAAATTGAACCCACATCTGATTAGTGCCTAAAACTTGGTAGGTTTTATGTCCTTATTCTCAGAAAAAATTCACATTTATAGACCCAAATACATTGAAAAATGTTTTTAGCAGGCATATTAAGTTGTGTTTTTTTCCCCCTTTGACCACAGAAACTATGTTAGAAATTATTCTTAGATTTAGAAAAATATTTGTGGGTGTTTTTAGAATAGGAGGAAACAAAATAAAGTCACATACATGTATAATTAGTCCATTTTTAAAAATAGGGATATTCGAGTGGACAAATACCGAGTAGATCCATGGTTCGAGGATTCCGCTGGACGCGACAGGACACGCAGCTGAGCACCACACAGGACACTCGCGGCAGCAAGTGAGGGGCACATGGGCACGCAGTCAGTCTCACTGCCACCGGCCCGGGCACCGCTCACCTGCTGTCGCTTAGGCAGACCTGCCTTTTGCAAAGCTTTCATCTACGTCACATGGTGCTTGGGGTTCTGTGATGGGAGGGTCCTCATGTGGGAGCACGCAGCTCGCTCCTGTTTGCTGCTGACCAGGGTCCTGCTCTAGCACACGCGGAGACGTCTGCTTCATCCACTCGCCAGCCGACAGACGCTCGGGTCGTCTCCAGTTCTGTCCTTTATGACTGACCAGGGTGGTGCTGACACGTATCCCATGTTGCACGTGGTGCCCTCGGACAGACAATGGTCACGCATCCGCCTTCCTGAGAAGCTGCTGGCTGCTTTCCGGGTGGCTGCTGCTCTGCACCTCCCGCCTTCTGCTCCTCAAGGCGCCACATGGCTGGTGACGTGAGCCCAGAGAGTCAGGCCCTCTGCATGTGAACTCTCACTCACACGGACAGTCACAGCCGCCCTCCTCCAGTGCAGCTAGAACACATCGCAGAGAGCACGTGACACGGAAACGCTTCGCTTCCACACACGCCAACCACAGAACCTCACCCACTGCCAGTCATCACAAGCCCATCAGACGTGGGCACCCCATCCTCTACAACCCTCCTGCACAGACACTCCGCGTCTTGATACGTCAAATACTAACGAGTGTATAAGTAGAAACACTGCCGACGGGGTGTCTGGCAAACCTGAGAAACCCGGCTAATGGGGAACTACACACACACCCTCCCCCAGCGATGCCACAGGCTCACCCACCAGGCGGAGACTGAAGCCTGCTCCTCTGACTGCAGGACAGTATCCCATGGACAGGAAACAGCAGGGGCCCAGGAGAGAGTGGTGTGCACGCCAGAGCCCACAGCAGCCAACCGTTGAGGGACACGCGGGCTCAGGGCTAAGAAATCCTGACAGATGCCAGGCCCCTCGAGACCTGTTGCGAGGTCAGGTACCACGCTCGGTGGCACAGAAACACACGGAACGGAGAGAGCGATGTCTGCCTGTGGGTTCTCAGGGCTCATGTCCCTCTCCCGACGCCTGCACCGGAAGGGGAGGCCCAGCTGCTGGAGAACGGGCTCTGCTATTTCGCCAGCTGCCTGTGCCACTTGGCTAGAAGCTGTGTGAGGCTGTGGCTGGGGGCTGCACTTTCTCCAGAAGCCCTTCTGCAGAGCTCCCTTGTTTATTCTCCCAGATGGAAAATGCCACGAAGGAAAGTCAATTTTGAAAATACAAAAGATGCCAGAAGGACCTAATATACAATCACACTGATAAGATAGCAGAAAGACTATGCTGATGCCTTCTTTTCCTTCTGCTTATATCTATAATAATAAAAGCATAATATGCTAATTCAACCTTCCAGATGAAGCTGGGGCTGCAAGGGAAGCCCAGGTCCTGGGTGCCAGAGGGAAGCCGGTGCTGGCAGCTGGGGAAGGAAAGCCTACTCTTGCATGAATTTCGTACATCAGGCCTCTAGTGTGACAATAAAACTCTGCTGACTATTCTATACAGCAGCAATGAACAACTGAAAACCAACATTAAAAGCACAATACCATTTGTGATAGCCCGAAACACTGAAATCCTCAGGTATAAACCTCACAAACCGTGTAGGCTCTGTGTGCTGAAAGTGACAAAACACGGACGAAGTCAGTCAGAGGCCTAGAGGAAGACTCGACGGAAGAGTTAGCAAGGGGAAGGCGTCAGTTCTCTCCAAAGGGACGTGACTCTTGTAGAGATCCTGCCAGACTGCTGGTCGACACACTGACTCTAAACTGTGTGGAAAAGCAAGGCAACTAGAGAGCTAAGAGAGTTTTGAAAAAGGGCTCATTCTTTGTACTGCACAGTTCTGGGGCTTTCGACAAATTCAGAGTGTCCCCAAAAATGTATACACACTTTGAGCATAAAGTCAGTGTTTATTAACATACTAGAGGCCCGATGCACAAAATCTGTGCAAGGGGCTCGGCCCCCGCAGCCTGACCGCCTCATGGCCCCACAGTCCCACCCACTGGTCATCCTGGAAGGTCGTTCCGGAAGGTCATTCCGCAGTCTGGTTTAATTAGCATACTAGCTTCTTATTATACAGGACAGTTCATTTTCCACATGCATTCCCAGTTATCATGGTGCAGTTTAGGTCACTGTAAAATATTCAATGTCTCTTTAGGAGTTTTGTATGTTGGTCACACACACACGCACACACGCACACACACACACAGTTAGCTATACTATATTATTTTAGGCTAAACATAAGTTTACTAAAAGGCTGTGCTATAGAATAATCAAGACCTAAGAGAAGCAACTACTCACAGTCAATGTAAAATAACCTGGGAAATGCAGAAAGTAAGCTTTCTGTTCCCAAACTAGATCCATTTTACACTCTATTGCAATATAGGGGTTTGGGACTTAACTTTCATCACTCTAAAAGTTGCATACAAATTCAAGCTTCTTTTTCTAGAAATGTGACATTTATGAAAGTAAATGTATAAGGACCTGGGGAGTGAAAAGGTAAACCTACACAAAGTCAGAGGGAAGGGAAACATTTAGTGTGAAATTAGATCCTTAAAACCCAAAAAGAAACGTTAAGCCAAGAAAACATAAAAATCTATAGTCTTCCCTTTGGCTGAGGGAAGTCTTCTCTACGTCTGAGGTGACATGTAAACTATGAAAATGAACAGACAAGTCGCCAAGGGCCACCAGCCACACATGCAGCCCCTGACAGCCACATGCTGCTACTGCTTTTACTAGAAACACATTTTCATTAGAAAATCTTTGCAGATCACTGCTCCAATATTGGGAATAAGAACGCAAGGATTTACCCAAGTCTTTTTCTACTACTTTTTGAAAATTTAGCTGTATTTTTCCTAATTTAAGCTGTTTGATATTTATAATAACTCAAAAATGTTCATTATACAAAGAAGTAAAAAACAAGGCACAAACTGAGTTTGCAGTGTGTTCGCAATGGTATGAACACTGACCAGCTAGCCTGGCTGGTGTGGCCGTTGGTTGGAGCTTGGTCCTGTGCACAAAGGGTTGAAGGGTCAAAAATTCGATGAGCAGGCGCAGCACACACCCAGGATATAGGTTCGGTTCGATCCCGTGTCGGGGTGTGTACAGAAGGCAACCAATGGATCTCTCTCTCTCTTTCTCTCTCAATGAATAAAAACATGTCCTCAGGTAAAGATTTTTTAAAAAACCTGCCCAATTAAAGGAAATACTAGTAATATAAGAACGTTAATGGTTTTCTTCAGGTAGCAGAACTAATTAGGGCGATTTCTCCTTCCTTTTTCCTTTATAACAGATTTTCTTAAATTCACTAATAAATATGTATTATTTTTATAATTTAACATTTTTTAGAAAGAGATGAAATGACTAAAAGTCACTTCCTTATCCTCAAGCAACCATCTCCTCAAGTACAAGGTGGTTCACAGAAAACTCTACCTGGCAACAGCTGCTCACAGCCATGGCTGCAACCCAGGCCTGCACTGTGCCCAGTGGCGACAGCACGCCTGCTTTCCTGCGCACGGAGGCTGCGCTGCCGGCACAGCAGACGCGCCCAGTTATGGTGGAATTTACCTCTTGGGAAAAAGTATCTCCTTAAACTAAATACAGATGTTTCTCCCTTTTTATTCCTATATAAGTGGTTATAATCAAACTAGAGTGTATATGCTATCTATGGAAATATTTAATACGAGAGGCCCGGTGCATGAAATGTGTGCACTGGGGGAGAGGGGTGTCCCCTGGGGATCGGGCCTAAGCCAGCAGTCAGACATCCCTCTCGCAGACCAGGGCTCTCACAGTCCAGGACTCCTTACCACCCACCTACAGCGAAGGCGGGAAAGGCTCCCGCCACAGCCGCTGCACTCTCCAGCTGTGAGCCTGGCTTCTGGCTGAGCAGCACTCCCCTGTGGGAGCACACTGATCACCAGGGGGCAGCTCCTGCACTGAGCATCCGCCCCCTGGTGGTCAGTGCATGTCATAGCGACCGGTTGTTCCCTCGTTCGGTCTATTTGCATATTAGGGTTTTATTGTATAGGATATCTTGGAACCTAACAAAATCCAAGTCCCCTTCACAACATGGTACTAAGGACTATTAAAAAAATCTATTAGCCGAAACCGGTTTGGCTCAGTGGATAGAGCGTCGGCCTGCGGACTGAAAGGTCCCAGGTTCGATTCCGGTCAAGGGCATGTACCTGGGTTGCGGGCACATCTCCGGTGGGAGATGTGCAGGAGGCAGCTGGTCGATGTTTCTAACTCTCTATCTCTCTCCCTTCCTCTCTGTAAAAAATCAATAAAATATATTTAAAAAAAAATCTATTAGACAAAATGAACTGAGATATAAACTAGAAAACCCAAGGAGCAGGTTATTATTCAGAGGCAATTTGAGGGCAAACCAGGGAAGAAAAGAAAAGCCAGCCTCCCTGCTGTGGAGACAGGCGCTGAGCAAGCCCACTCCCTGGGGAGACGGGCGGTCAGAGAAGAAACCTCCCGGGGCCGCGGGAGGCACAGGAGGCACACAGAGGCATAGGGAGGTTCTGGATTCGGAGCCCAGGGTGAAGGACGCGAGCACGACAGCTTATCTGCGGGTGGCACTGGGCCTAGAAGGGAACGTCCCGGGTCTCTGACATAACGAAGCCCAGCACCACCCCAGACCGATGACCTACCTCTAGCACCGCACAACCTCAAACCCCTGACCCGGTCTGAGGCGTCCTGAGGATTCTATTCTGCACATGTCTTATTTCTCAGGTTTAATACATACATCTGTCTCCTTTATTATGGCCTCAATTTCCATGTAATGATATGATAAAACAAGCACAATCTTAGCTTATCATGTTATTTATCAACACAAAATCGCTTTCTGGGCTTGCGCAGGTGTCTTCACTCATGTCTTGAAAGGTGTTGCTCCAAATGACTGAGGTGAGCCTTCTCCGCTAACAGATCACCCGTCAGTCTTCAGGACGACCCCACTTGTTTCTGGGGCATCGCACCCCCTTTTCCCGGAGAAGCTGCCCCTGATGAACACAGCGGCCTGCTTCTCGGGCGGTGGGCAGTCAGCACACCCACTGGGAAGGCCGGGGTGGCCTCACCCCCAACGCCATCACTCCACCACCCTCCAGCACCACACACAGCGCCACCTACCTACACATGCATTTACTTACAGAGGAAATGGGTAACCCAAGCCCCAGCACGGTGAGCATGGTGCTGGTGACGGTACTGTCACGGTACGGGTACTGGATGCTGTTGTCTTTACAGAAAAAGCCTCTCTGAAATGGGTATATGTGGCCCAAATTTAGAGCAGCCATGGGCATGGAAGCTGTTGGGAAGGGAAAAAGACACATATGGTTACATTCAATTCACTTCATTAGGAGGCCAAGTCTACTGCATGGGGTGCACATCTTAAGCATGTTCTGCCCTTTCCAAAAAGGAACCTGTGCTCCACCATCCCGAGTGCAGCGGGCAGCAGGCAGGCCGCTCGCCCCGCCCGCCCCGGTCACCGACACGGAACCCGGGAAGGGAGCCAGCTGGTTGGGGAAGGCACAGCGGGGAAAACGCACGGTTCTGCATTTACATTTCGTAACTAACTCGTTTTTTATTGAATTGCTTCATATCTTAAATATATTCAAGAAAAAAAGGAAACTCAGTAAATAACATTTAATAACCATAATTATCAAAACAGCCAAATGTGGTTAAGGAGGGGCAAGGTATAGAATTTTGTTTCACATTAAAATTTAAAATATGGTTAGAAAACAAAAGAAACCGTAAGTATATTTGATAATAAAAACAGAAAGAAACAAGCCCTTTGCCGAAACCGGTTTGGCTCAGTGGATGGAGCGTCGGCCTGCGGACTGAAGGGTCCCAGGTTCGATTCCGGTCAAGGGCATGTACCTGGGTTGCGGGCACATCCCCAGTGGGAGATGTGCAGGAGGCGGCTAATCGATGTTTCTCTCTCATCAATGTTTCTAGCTCTCTATCTCTCTCCCTTCCTCTCTGTAAAAAATCAATAAAATATATTAAAAAAAA
>JAWPEG010000005.1:952469-975400 GCA_035771395.1 Myotis vivesi | reverse complement strand
GCCTAGGACCCCCCCCCCCCCCGCCCCAGTTGTCACATCCGTCACGGCGAGGCGCAGAGCTGAGAACCCTGTGAGACCCGGAAGCAGTGCAGCTTGGGACCAGGCAGGACTGGGATGAGTGGCAGGACTGGGGAGACCGGCCTTCCGAGAGGCTCACTCGGCATAGAGACAGGTAAGGGCCGCCATAAAGACGCAGAGCTGATGGACACGTCTCTGTGCCGATGACCGAATCCTGCATTCTGTGTGTGAATGGGAGGGAGTGGGCTGCAGACCTGCCTGGACAGAAGGACTCTTGTCCTGGAGGAAGGGAGTGTCACCGTCCTCCTGCTTAGGGTCAGCACAGGGTGAATGAGGGGCGCTGGGTGTTAAGTTTTTTAAAAAGTAGAAAAGGGGACGTGTAACGCAGCCCTAAAATAACGCAGCGATTAAGCGACAAGCAACGTGTCGCCTGAAAACAGAAAGGACGCCTGGAAGAGCATTCTGAACAGAGAAACGACAGGCTGCTGACAGCACTGCTGAGGCAGGCGGAGGGGACACTGAGGCCTGGAGGCGGGGTGTGAAGCTGGGCGGGGGCTGGTTTATAGTGGAAGAAAAGAGTTCAGTATGAAGAATATTGACTTTGGGGTCATCTGGCACCTTCTCAAACGCTCAGCCTCATCTCTCATCCTCCCTCGACCCCTGAGCCCTTAGGCCCAACCATACTGAACTTTGTGCTGTTGCCTGAACATAATGTTTTCAAAGCCACTGGTGCCACCTGGCCGGCGTGGCTGACCACTGACCTATGACCCCAGAGGTCACGGTCCAATTCCCGGTCAGGGCACATGCCAGTTGTGTGGGGTGTGCTGGGGGTTCTCTCTCATCATTGATGTTTCTCTCTCCCTCCCTCTCCCTTCCTCTCTGAAATCAATACAAATATATTCTTTTAAAAACCATAGGTGCCTTAGACAGGACTAGAGGCCGATGCACGAAATTCCTGCAAGGGGCTCAGCCCTCACACCCCCGGCTTCGTCAGGAAGGTCGTCCAGTCTAATTAGCATATTACACTTTTATTATAGATGGGGCAAAAGTAGGTTTACAGTTGTGAGTACGCGAAACACAGAGTTTATTCTTGTATTATTATTACTAATCAGTGTATTATTTCCCATGCGAACAGCTGTAAATCTACTTTTGCCCACCCTGTGTGTTCTGGTAAGACACTTGCCCTCCTGGTTCCCTTGGCATCCAGTGCACTCCATGTACACCTGCCTCCTCCGCCCACAGAACCTGTCCACACACAAGTGACATTGCATCTTCAAGCCCCTTTGCACTGTCAGCAACTGAAGGGCAAAGACGATCTTTGTGTCCTGTGTGCCAGGCACACAGCTGGCTATGAATAAAAATTGTGAATGGCTAAATATATGAAATTCAGGATAAAGATCAGAACTAGACAGAGATATGCAAATTGCTGGCTGTAGAAGTGGTAACTTAAGCCAGAAAATGAAACAGTTCTCAGAGAAAGCAAAGCCTGAAGTCAGGGCTGACAGAAGGAAAGCAACCAGCTTCCAGGGGGAGCGGGCCTAAGCCAGCAGTCAGACATCCTTAGTGCTGCTGCGAAGGCGGAGAGGGTCCCGCCACTGCCACTGCACTCACCAGCCCTGAGTTCGGCTTCTGGCTGAGCGGCAGCTCCTGTGTTGAGCATCTGCCCCCTGGTGGTCAGTGCGCATCACAGGGACTGGTCGAATGCCCTTGGGTCGATTTGCATATTAGCCTTTTATTATATAGGATCCATGTGCACCTCATGAACTGAACCTGCCTCCCCACAAATTCTTACGTTGGAGTTCCAACCACCAATTTTACGGTATTTGGAGAGAGGGCTTTTAGGAGGTAATTAAGGTTAAATAAGGTCATAAAGGTAGGGTCCTGAGGAAGAGGGAGAGGGAGATGTCTCTTTCCAAATGCACATACCCAGGAAAGGCCATGTGAGGACAGAGAAGTGCGTCTGCAAGCCAGGAGAGCCCACACACCATCACGCACAGGCGTGTCCACCCGCTAGAGTAAACATACACCTCTACTCTAAGAAAGGGGAATGTTCTCTCCTTACTCTAGAGATTACTTTCAATGGTATTTTTTAGGGTATAATAGAGAACTCTGGGTCAAAGCTAATGTCATAGGAAGATTTTCTCCAAATAAACCCTTTCATGTTCTCTCCTTAATACAGACAGGATACAGAAACTCTTTTTGACCCTACTAATTCTAGAGTATTTTTCTCTTTTTAAAAAAATATATATTTTATTGATTTTTTACAGAGAGGAAGGGAGAGAGATAGAGAGTTAGAAACATCGATGAGCGAGAAACATCAATCAGCTGCCTCCTGCACACTCCCCACTGGGGATGTGCCCGCAACCCAGGTACATGCCCTTGACCGGAATCGCACCTGGGACCATTGAATCTGCAGGCTGACGCTCTATACACTGAGCCAAACCGGTCAGGGCTAGAGTATTTTTCTCTTAATTAGCATCCCTTCTTCAGAGAAGTCACGTTCACTGAGCACGTTTGGTAGCTGTCTGTCCGCCCTCAGTGCCCCCTTCTGAGATACACTGAGGGAGACGCCAGCCCACACCTGGTATGTGTTTCCTATATTCTCCCCCAAGGACGTGGTCATTGAGATCTCTCCCATTTTGTATGGAGTACATACTTGCTTAAAAATATGCTGTTACATTTCAGTGAAATAAATTTAAAATGCACTTTAAAGAGAGAGAAAGACTGAGGTAAACTGTGAGCTGCTAATATGCGGAAGCAAAAGTAAAGAAAAACAAGTGCGAAGTTTGCTTTCTGAAGGAGTGTCATAGAATTCCGGATATTGTTAATGTGATGACTGACTTCAGTATCCACCGCCTTCCTCCATCTCCGCGAAAGATCTCGTATCAGACATCAAAGTACACGTCATGCTGAGCCACAGGGATTCGCGTGTCCGGCTCTGGACAAGCCCCCTCCTCCTCAGCAGACATTTCCATCCCGATCCCACGGCAAGAGGACTCTGGGTGGGCGGGAAGGAGTGAGGAGACCTCAGCAGCGTGTCACTGAGGAGGCGCTGGAGTTGCAGGAAACCCCGCTTCGCGGGAGCGAAGCTGATGGATCAGGCTCCGGAGGCAGGGCAGCCCCAGGGCGCGGGCCAGAGCCCAGGAGGGAGCTGGAGAGCCCACACAGCACTGCCCAGTGCTCAGCGCGGCCCCTACCCAGGCAGCTGGCAGGGCGGGGGCCATGGCGAGGCGCGAGGGAAGCCCAGCTTGGCTGGAACAGGTGGCAGCTGAGGGACCATCGGGGAGTATTTGCTGAGACATGAACACGTGAGCACACAGGGCGCAGGAGCCTCGGAGGCACATACACCATCATCACGTGCAACCAGCAACTCAGGTCCCGAAAAGCTGTAAGTGGCTTTTCTCTCCAAAAGACTCAGGTTACAACAAACCAAGAAAAAGAGGTCAACACGCTACAGAGCCCAAGCGCAGGCTCGGGAAGCACGTCTAACTCTGTGCCAACAAGCACTGCGCAAGCTCCCGAGGAGCACCCCTCACAGGGCAGCTGCTCACAGGCCTGACCCGGCAGCCCCGTCCCCACGCACTCGCACAGCCCAGCGCCCACGAGCACTGCTCTCCCCCTTCTCTCGGAGAAAAGAAGACGGAGCCCCACTCAGATTTCCACGTGAGGCGACAGGGCGTAAAGCAGGGACCTTCAGATAGGACGGACTTCAACACACGATCCTCTGCAGGCCCATCTCCAGCCGCTTCTCTGGGGCCACTAGACACCGTCAGAGCCGCAGCCGTCACAAAGCACCCACCGCACGCCCTAGTCCGTGGCAGCGCCCACTCCACCCCTTCAGGTCAGCGGAGGCCGAGCTCCAGGCCCGGGGAAGGCATTCTCACCCACTGTGCCCGCCATGCGCTGTGCTGCCGTGCTCGGCACAGACCACGAATCGCAATGGGCCCTGTTCCCCAGCAGGAAGACCTAAAATCATCAGGCCGCCCAGCTTACCAGACTCTTACACAGCAATCTTGCTGGCCCTGTAGCAACTTATAAACCGGAATCACACACACACATGCGTAAGAGGAAGGTGTGCTTTATAGCGAAGGTGAACAGCCGGCTGTGTGGGGACTGACTGAGCCTTCAGTGTCACTGCTTCTCAGTCTGTGCAAGAACAATGCACACTGACAGCAGTGACAGGCAGCACAGCCGCACAGCATCTTCATTTAAAAACAGGTATTTGTCCTTCAGAATCTGGGAAAAAACTCAAAGCCTAAGCCAGTGGCTCTCAACCTTCCTAACGCCGCGACCCTTTACTACAGTTCCTCATGTTGTGGTGACCCCCAATTTCATCGTTACAAATTGAACATAATTAAAGCATAGTGATTAGTCACAAAAACAAGATGTAATTATATATGTGTTTTCCGATGGTCTTAAGGGAGCCCTGTGAAAGGGTCGTTCGACCCCCAAAGGGGTTGCAACCCACAGGTTGAGAACCGCTGACCTAAGCAATAGTATTAATATTAGAATAAGCAACACATACATAGAAATATGTTCAATATACTGCTAAAGAGGCAAAATGATCTGTAAAAACATTATAATTAGTATTTCATTTATATAAAAAAGTATTTGTGTTTATGTCTAAATATACATTAGAAAGCCTAGAAAAATATATAACCAACTTTCAGGTGGTTAACTCTAGAGGTGGTATTTAATATAAAATCAGGTAGACAACTCACCTCCTACTGTATATATTTCCATATTTGAATGTTTTATAATAAAACAAAAGATCAAGATCATTAATTTTGAATTTTAAGAACTGCTTTATCACCACGAAAATGATGGGTGTTTTTTTTTTTTTTGCTGTGTTTCCTGAAATTATGCTATAAATGGCACTTATTGAAAAAGTTCTAATTTCAAAAGCATTTAATTTTTCTAAGGAAAAGTGAGAGCATTTGCTGAGTGCCCACTATTGCCAGGTGTTGGCCTATATATTATCTCTAACAATTTCACGAAGGGGAAGACAGTCCCCCAAAATCTGGACATTTGAAAACTTAAAAATCACTAAGTCATAGGTCTAGAAAAGCTAAAATGTAAATCATAAAATAGTCTGAAATGAACATGAAAATACAAATCAAAACTTGAAGTACACAGCTAAAATACTACACATAAAAATGTAGAGCCTTAAATGTATACCTTAGAAATTCATGAAACATTCAATAACTTATTTTTTACAAGCTCAAGAGAGTAAAAGGAATATAGACAGGAAATGAATAAAATAGAAAACAAAGGAAACACCAGATTAACAAAACCAAGTGAGTTTTTACTGGTTAATGATCAGTCTTGTTAAAGGCTTAAGAAAAAACAAAAAAGAAAACACCAACACAGAGATTATTAAAATTGTTAAAGGGCTAATTTATCAGAAACTCAGAGACACTCCGTCTCTCGGGTGTGGACGAGGGTGGGTAAGCAGTGACAGGCTGGCAAGCAGGAAGCCGGGATTTTAACAAGGGCTCCTCTCCTCGCACATCTCCTGGCCCCGGGCCTGTCTTTTAGGAGAAGTCTAGCCTCCGGGGTCCAGCTTCCACGTCTACAAATGAGGAAGAAGAGAGGCATTCTCAGGTCCCTGCCAGTCCCTGATCCCACCAGCCCCAGCCGGTCTGCACACAGACAAACCACAGGTTTCCTCCTTGGGCCGCATGGGTGAGGGGAGCTGCTCTGTGTGACCCAGACACATCCTAGCCAGGGCGGGCGGCTGGCCATCCTGGTGTCTACACGGTGGGCAGACCAGGGAGGAGACAGGCAACCTCAGCACAACGCACAGGAACACACAGCCAGGGAACTGCCTCCAGGAACTGATGTCTCCCAAAGTGGAGGGGACAGAACCCACTCGTAAGAAATCTCCTTTCCTACCACCCAGCCCGCGCACGCGGGGCCGTGTCTGCATTTTCCTCTTGTATATTTGGGTCTAACAACTGAGCCCACAGCTACTTTTGTAAAACGCGCTCCCACGAACCCTCTCATTTTCTCCTTTTAGCAGTCAAGGTTGAAAGTATATAAAGCTTTTGGCTCTATACGACTTTGTGCTACCTGAGCAGTTTTTAGGAAGTTCTATTCATTCCACACTTAAGGAATGTCCTTTATTTGGTGTCTAATTCAGTTCTAACAAAATACACATTTTCTCGCTTTCTCTGGAATCAGGTGTTGCGGGTTCTTTCCAGACCCACCTGGAAAGGCCTCCTGCTGACCGACCGGAGCTCTGCGCTCCTCCTCCCCCGTGGGAAGGGCCAGCAGGTTCACAGGGGAGAGTCACTCAGGCTTTTACCAACTTGAGTGAAACACACAGGTGTGCCAGGGGGGGACGCCCCCTGCTGGCCAGCCCTGCCCTCCCTCAGGCTTCGCGTGGGCGCACAGCGGGGCGCTCAGGAGACTCAAGATGAGTGTGAAGTTATCGAGCGGAAAGGGGACGGCTGCCCGTGCGATGAGACTGCGATCACTCGGTGACAGCAGCCGTGACCTTGGAAAGAAAACCAAAGTCAACAGGGTGGGCTAAAGGATGAACTCCAGGAAAGGGTGGGGGCACCGTGGGTGGTGCCAGGGAAAATGAAGGGCCACTTGGTGAAATGTCACCAACAGTAGGTGCCTTTCACTGAACGCTCACCGTGCATCCTGACTGTTAATCCTCCAACAACTTTAAAAGGCAAACATGACATCATTCTGAAGATGAAACCTGCCCAAAGCCACTCAGGCTGAGACTTCGGTCAAGAGGCCATGAGCCCACTGACCCCACAGGTCTACGGACAGACGCCACTTACAAAGAGCTGAGCAGAAAGAGCACAGGCAGCAGGCCAGGGGGGGTGACAGAAGGAAGGGGTGCAGCAGCAGGAGAGACAAGTGCACTCACCTTCTGGTAAAAGGAGGGGAGAACCTGCCGCCCCTCAAAGGAAAATGAGGGCAGGAGAAGGCACAATTGTCTTGCCTTTGTCTGTACTGCAAAGATCTGAGAGTGGGGGGAGGTGATGGACTGGGGGGGGGGGCTTAGAATAAGGATGGAGGAGCTAGATCCAAGGGAGATGCAAGCACAGGGAGACAAGGCCACCAAGAGAAGGGTCACCTGAGGTTCCTACCCTCCCCCCACAAGGCGGCTTCTCATCTGTGCCGCCCGGCAGTGCGGTCAGGCCCGGGTCCTCTGTGGGAAGGCCAAGTCCAGCTCTGAGTGTTGGCTCCACCTTTCCCAGGTTGCACTGCCCTTGGCCCTCTGGCCCCGATGGCCCAGGAGGGTAAAGGGGAAGAAAGGGCGAGAACACGTGAGCTCCGTGTCTGCACCATGTGAACACGTACATCGCTTGCATCTTCCCCGCGCGACACTGGCACACACGCTCCGAGGCGCAGCGGAGAGCTCTGCGGTGTTCACGGACAGCCAAGTACCCACGTCAGTGCTACAGCAAGACAGGCCCTCGGCACATACTTCACACAGAGCCACCTTGTAGAACAGGTATTATCAGCCCTGCTTACAGAGGAGAGGGTGACTCAGAGAGGACCAGGAGCGTACAAAGCCACACGTGTAACAAGGGTGAAATCAAACATGTCCACCACCAGCACCGCCCGTGCTGGCCGCTCAGAGTGGGGCTCAGCTCCACGGCGGGTGTGGCCGGGATGCCCACGGGAGGGGCCGGGGTGCAGTGGGTGGGGAAGGGAAGGCTCACATGCAGACTGGCCGTCAGCCGACAGTCAGTGGGGCCTCCAGGATTCAAACAGGTACTTGTCTGACTCGAAGTCCTAAGTGAGCTAGAAACAGTCCACCTGCTAAAAAGGGAGGCGGGGGGGGGGGGATTCCCGAGGGTCCTGGACGAGGAAAAGCAATGGAGTGAGCAAGGCACGAAGCTTGGGAGCGGAGCGCAGTCGCCCCGCCGATAAGCTAAAGGACAAACAGGATGCTCCCGCTAAAGCAGGGGAGGGCATGAGGAGTCAGAGAATACGAACGGGCAGCAGCTACAGCAGGAAGGGTCTGACCCCAGGTACGTGATTCGAGTGTTTCACGAGCAAGTGAGACGTCAACACCGGCTCTGAGCGGAAGGCCTGGAGTCTGTGCGAGGCAGAGGGGAGGGGGCAGGGCGGGGCGCCAGGGGGGAGGTCAGTGTAGAGGTCAATGTATACACAAGGTCCCTTCACCCCCACTATCCTGGGTTTCACCTTCCGAGGTTTCAGTTACCAGTGGTCAACCTCGGTCCAAAAATATGAAATGGAAAACTCCATGTCATCACAAGAAGGCGAGCCACACAATCGGACATCTGAGAGCGACCACGCCCCTGTAATTTATTAGCATGGTGTTATAACTGTCCAATTTTACTGCTGGTCACTGTTGTTAATCTCAGGGTGCCTCACTTGTCAATGACAGGAAAGGTCCGTGTGCACAGGAAAATACATACATATGGGGTTCAGTACTACCCGCGGCTTCAGGCACCCACTGGGGTCCCAGAAGGCACTCCCTGTGATGGGGGGGGGGGGTCCTGTATTTGAGAATGATTCAGAGATGGCACCCCAGGCGTCCAGGGGCAAGAGGTCAGAGCACGGGCGCCTCGGCTTCTGGAGACACCTACCTTCTGGTCACAGCTGCAGGCACCACCCCTGTGGCTGACACGGTTTTACTATAAAAAGACCGAGTTATCTTGCTGGTTTTGTGTTTAGTGTTTAAGTTGGAACAAAGGGGGAAAAGACACTGGATGTAAGTGACATTTACCAAAGAAGGTTTTCACTTTTTGTGGTTTTCTGTCAATAACGACCTATAATATCCCCAACCTTGGCGTCTGAGTTCATTAAGACCCTTAAAATAAGCATGTATATACTTAAAGAGCTTTTTTAAAAAAACATCCAAAATGACCATGCGGTTCTTTCACTGTGAACTCAGATTTCTGCACAAAAAACAACCAGCCCATTTGTGCTCCAACAAACGTGAAAACAGGGGGTGGGTCACCTGCTGCTTCCCTCCCCAGAGGCTCCGGAGCCCGGCCACAGCTGTTCCTCCCTCACTGGGAAGGTCACAGCGGCAAACTTTCCATGGGCTGGGCTCCGGGCGGGCGGGGCAGAGGCTGGCGGACAGGGTGTGGGAGACAGCTGATCTGTTTTCTCCTCGGCCCTGATCAGGAATCTATTTTGGGCTTCTTTGGTATTTGAAGCTACAACTATAATCATTTCTCAGCCAAAACACACTCTATTTACATGAAATTAGAGTTTGGGGTGATATCAGCACATTTTGAAAGAGGCAAAAACGACAGCAAACTGTCGGGTCACACTGATACCCGCACGGCTGTCTCACTAGTGGTGAGCGATGCCGAGTGCGGAGGCCTCACCACCCCGTCCCATGTACGTGACGGAGGAGGTGCTGCCAGGGGAGGACAGGGAGAGCTGCCTGCAGAAGAGCAGCGCGGGGCCTTTCTGTTCCCTGTGTCCATTGTGGGGCTCCCTCCGCTGCACCCTAAGGTGTCTGAATTCAGACTGGTACTGGCAGTGAGTTTCACTAGGTGTAGACTGTCAACCCACTCGAATGCTGGCTTCAGCTGCCACCCCACGTTCCACACTCCTGCCCCACGCCCATGCCCCACCTGCCCCACCCTACTTCCTCCCCTCGCCTGCCTCAGTGCGTGCCCAGGGCGGGTCCTGGGCAGCGCTGGCTCTGCAGTCAGATGCCCTGGCCAGGTTTAGCCCTGGCACCTCCCATGCCTCCTGAGCACATGGGCAAATTACTTGCCATCTGAGCTCAGTCTCCTCTTCTGGCGAAAGTGAATAAGTACTAATTACGAACCTCCCAGCATTGCCCACACTCAGAGCCCAGCAATGTGCCTGACGCAGCACCTGGCACAGGAAGAGCCCTTCATAACAAACGCTCTTCCCTGACGGTGCGCTGCCCTGCGGTCCGAGTGCCCGGGGCCGGGGACGCACACCAGCCTGTCCCGACACGGAGTCCTGTGCTGCGGTCATTTCTCTCCAGCAAACAGTGAGTCTGTGTGTCACTGACCCCTGCCTCGAACAGGGACCAGCATGTTCCTGCCGACAGCCAACCGAGTGCCTGAGAACAGACTGCCCGTCGATGGGGTCTTACTGTCGGAGAAGGAAGTGCTGGCAGAGAGGGGGGCACAGAAGAGGTGAGGACACGGTGAGACGGTCGGACAGGTGCCCAAGAGTTTCCAGAGTTTACACCAGGATGTGGTACACAGAACAGCAGCACAGAAATGGCAAATCATCTAAATATTAAAAAATGAAAGTTAAAGTGGATTATGCCAAAATACAAAGAGCATATGCAGCAATATCCCACTTTTTTTTTTAAAGCATGTGTTTTTGTTGTTTTTTTTAAATGTGAATTCATACACATGAAAAAAGCACTGGAAAGATATATAACCAAAATGTTAAAATGCGTTTGCTCTGGGTGATGGGGAGATTAGTAGTAATATTTTATTTTCTGGGTTTTCTATTTACCAATTTATGACATGTTAATTTTACAAGGTTTAGAAATTAATAATTATTTTTAAAGAAAAAAGCTAATGGAGATCTTACTAATGATGACAGTATTCCATAGCCAATACTTAAGCACATTAAGCTAAACCCACACAAGGAAACACCATGTATTTCCAAAGCCAAAGCTGTCTATTCCCCACTCTACCATGAGGCACGAGGAGAAGCGGCTCTGGTGAAAAGGCGATGCCTAACCTGGAAGCCTGGAGGCGGATGCCCAGGAACACTCCCCCAGCACTGACCTCCTGTGTTCAGTCCCTTCGCTAAAGCGGCGCACGAGGCCCAGGACTCACTGGGTCTGGCCCTGCCAAGGCCGTCGGGGTGAGTTCGTGAAATGCATGACCGCACAGAGCAGGCTGATTTTTAAGTTGACCGTGTGTCTGGCCCGGGAATGATGGTGATCGGTAGGTAGTCACTTGGTGCCTGGCAGAAATAAGGTTCCCCACCCGCTCCAAAGGCTGGCCCATAACCAACCACCTTCATAGGTAATGTAGGAGTGAATCAAAGCGAAGGCTCCTCTTTGAAGTAGTGTCTACAGTTTATTTAATCTTTAGATTAAAGAAAGTATGACCAGTAGAGTTTCATCGGAGTATCATTTAAGCTTGTAAAACGGAGCATCCTACACCTGGGTGAGAACACCTTCCAGGCTCAGAAATCCCACCCAACCAGCTCCCTGACCCACAAAGGCCCCTCAGAGAAGCTGGGCGAGAACCTCTCCATGCAGGCAGCAGGCTGCGTCCTCCAGCACATGCCGCTGAGGAAAGCTGGCAAACGCTCCTCATCTTCTCCAAAAGCCACCCACAGATGCCTCTTGAGAGGCTGGGTGCACATATGTAATAACTTAATAAAAAAATAATAATAAAAAAAAGGCTGGGTCTGGTGGATGGGCCGGTTTTCACACCGATAAGGAGACAGCTTTAGCAACTGAACTTGTAAAGAAGAAATCAGACTGACTTGATGTCACCATTCCGGTACAAAAATAGTTATCTCCGTGCCCCAAATATACTAGGAAATAATTCGAGAACCAAAACTACAAATAAAAAATTTTAAATAAACAACCAACTAAAATCCGGACCTGAGACCTCAACTGCTTTTCCTTTTTCATGCGCCCACCCCACTGAGAGGATATTGTGTGTTTTAAATCTTAAGAGTGCTCATGTAAGGTGCATCGTGTCTAGTCTGAAATTATGCCAAACGGCAAGGTTCAGAAACCAAAATAAAGTCACACTAAGGTGTGTCCCAGAAGAAAATAGAAAAACTCTTACTCCGGCAGGAAGTCTCCAAAGTGGCATATCTAAATTAGTAAGCTTTGTTTAAAATACACACACACTTTTTTTAAAGGCACACAAGCCAAAAACGTTTGGTAAATTTCTTTTTTTACAATGGTTATGATTATTGCAGTAGCAAATCATATGTTTCCCCAAAAATGTACGTTTGTATCACTCAGGTTATTTTCTATAGAAGATAAGGTGGAGAAGGAAGGACTCCCATGGACTGTCCTTTAAGGCTCAGCACACACACACACACACACACACGCACACACGCACACACGCACACACACTCACACACACGCTTGTTCCAGGAGGAACAAGAAGGGACTCAGGCAGGAAGGTCCGGAGGCCCGTGTGGTTCCCGGGGCGCAGTGTCCTCTCTGGGGTGCGAGTGAAGACACGGAAGCCTCGCGAGACTGAGTAACACGTGTGTGACCCGAAGCAAGAACTGGTCGCAAAGCAGGTTTTGAAGCTTCCAATCCCACCTGGTCCCAGCTACTTGGCCAACAGCAGCATCGAGGAGCCCACTGTTGTCGGCAGATTCTGTAAGAGCAGTTCCACCATCCCTGTCCCACTTGCTTACAATGGTGCCCGCCTGGCAGGATCCTTCTTCCCCCGCAGCCTCCTGCCCCTGCGGCCCCTGACCCCGCAGCTCCCAGCCTCAGCGGTGAGCCTGCCCGGGCTCTGCTCACGTCTCCAGGAAGGCCCTGAGGTGCTTTTCGTAGGTCGGTCAGTCAATATTTGGGCCTCTTGCCCCTTAAGCTACCACACGCTCCCTTCTCAGCCCCCTCTTTACGGCAATCAGCAACAGCCCCATTCCCACTCCCAGCCCCTCCAATGTGGAAATGGCTTTGCCTAAGGTTATCGGTGACCCCGAGGAACCACCCAGTGGCTGCCTCCCAGGCCTGGTCTCACTGCTCTCGCGGGAGAATGCAGACATGGTCCTGTCCCTGCAGCCAGGGGCTCAGTGTGCCCTCCACCAATCGGAGAGGCTGGTGTTTCTGAAGTGCAGTCCTAAGGCCTTTTCCTTCCCACTGTCAACTGGCTGCTGAGATGTCCTCCATTCCCGTGACGTTAATTACTGAACAGGCCACTGGCTCCCATCCAGGGTGCCCCTCTGAGCCGAGCCCATTCACCCACACGAAGCTGGCACTTCCTCTGGGGAATCTCCAGGCACCTTCAGCAGCAGCTCCCCTCAGGCTCACTACCGCCTCCCTCCCCTCCTGCTTCCAACAGGCTCTCTCCCATCTCCCCAGCCTACTAACGGGCCTGTGTGCGAAACCCCCAGCTTAGGAACTGGCCTGGAACCAACATCTGTCAATTAGACAAGCCACAACTTTCAGAACCACCCCTCTGACCCCACATTTAATGTGTCACCAAAACCTGTCCATTTACTTCTGCGATGCCGCTCAAACCCATCCACTCCTCTCCACCCTCACGCCCCCTGTGGTCTCGCTACCACGATCTCATCTGGACCTCACTGATCCCCCTCAACCTTCTCTCCCAGCTCGAATGCACTGCTCTGCCCCGAACCAAAGTCATCATCTTAGAAAGCCACCCCATTCCTATCCAGAACCCTTTCCATAAAACACCACAGGACCCCTATTTCCCCATCATACACTTACTGGTTCATTTTTGTTCATTTGCATCTCAACCGGCTAAGACAGTGGTTCTCAACCTTCTGGCCCTTTAAATACAGTTCCTCATATTGTGACCCAACCATACAATTATCTTCGTTGCTACTTCATAACTGTAATGTTGCTACTGTTATGAATCGTCATGTAAATATATGCAGGATGGTCTTAGGCGACTCCTGTGAAAGGGTCGGTCGACCGCCAAAGGGATCGCGACCCACAGGTTGAGAACCGCTGGGCTAAGACCAAGCCAACCACTTTCACTGCTAGCTCACTCGTGGAGCCTTTAAGTAAAGTTACATACGCAGATATTGACACTCACTGGAAAATCACTCACATTGTTAAACCCTAAGCAAGGGGGGAGTCTGTGCAAAACCAGTATCTTCATGAAAGGTAAGCGACTCGCTTGCTTTTGGATTTGGTCAGTAACTGGACTACATCAGCGGCAGCCGCGAGCCTCAGTGCGCGGCGAGCGGTGAGCGCTAGTGGAGCTCTCCAACACCAGCTGTGAAGTGGTACCCATAACCTGTCCAACAAGTTTCGATAACGTCACAATTTTAGAAGCCTTTTCTCCAATTGGGCTATTGGGTCAGAGAGAGACAATGCGTGAAAGGAGCCACTGACAATGCCTTTCTCTTGTCCACACTGTTCGAAAAAAAGTGAAAAGCCTCCTCTGCCGCGTGCTTGGGCCGACAGCATCTCCCAATCCGACGGGCGCCTCTCGGTGCGGAGGACGCTCCAACCAACGGAGCTTTGGGTTCAGTTCCGGGTCAGGACACAAAACTAGGTTGTGGGTTCCATCCCTAGCAGGGCATGTGCCAGAGGCAACCGAGGGATTTTCTGTTTCCCTTTCTCCTTCTCTGTGTCTCTCTCCCCATGTCCCCCTCCCATACCTAAAATCAGTAAATAAATCCTCAGGTGAGGATTTTAAAGCAGAAGCTCTACCCAGCAAGTGTGGCTCAGGAGTTGAGTGTCAATCTAGGAACCGAGAGGTCACTGGGTTGTGGGCTCGATCCCCAGTAGGGGGTGTGCAGGAGGCAGCCGATCGATGATGTTCCTCTCTCATAGATGTTTCTATCTCTCTATCCCTCTCCCCTCCTCTCTCTCTAAAAATTAATAAAAACTTGTTTTTTTTTAAAAAAATCAGATCTGACTGCAGTATCTGCTTCCAGAGAGAAATAGTTAGAAGTAATCAAAACATTTCTTAGTGATCTGGGTACTGAAAACTGAGTACAAACCAGAGCTCAATTTGAATGCTGTTTAAGCTGAAGCTGGAGCTACACTAAACAATGTCCCAGAAGAAAAGCAGCCAGCGTGCGGCACCAAACGTGAAGAACAGCCTGGTCAGCAGGGCCAAACTGGTTCCCTGGCTTCCTGGCCTCAGGACGACAGCAGCAGCACAGGCAGGACTGGCCACACCCTCCCCACGCCCTGCCTCAGCCGCAGCACGACCAGGAGGCACCGTGAGCCTCATCTCGGTCCTCGTTAGAGGAGGACACGCGGACAGCGGACAGCGTTGAGCACCTGCCCACGCCGCACAGTGAGTGGGAATAGACGGGGCGGCCCGGCCCTGCGGAGCCGGCTCAGGTGGTGCCTGCTCATCATGCAGCCGAGGCCTGAGCGCCTCCCGCCGCTGCCCACGCGCCAAGCCCCTCGTCACCGTCTCTGCAGCAGCAACACGGCCTGAGCCGGCTAAGGAACTCCGTGCCCACAGGCCCGCACGGTCTCTCGACAGTCAAAGCACGGGTCTCGGGAGCAATCGCTGAAATGCGTTCTTCAGGACACCTGCCCGCCGCCCGTGCTCCTGGGGAGGGAGACCCGCTCTCCCGGCCTCGGGCTGCGGCGTCTCGGCACTCAGGCCACACCGCAGGGCACTCCTCAGGCTCCCGCCCAGAAGCCAGGAGCCGCTGAGGCCACGGGTTCGTCTTACTCCCCCACCCTCCTTGGGAAAACAGTGCCCAGTGCCAGGAAGAGGAGGCGGCCACTGCCTGAGTTTTGTGAGGGCCGCGTGAGTTCACGTAAGAAGACAGTTACCAAGCTCATTGAGGCATCGGTGAGTATGGCTCTCTTCCCCCTCGTTCGCCCCTCCAGCAGCAGGCCACCAACTCTGCTCCCTCCAGTGGAGCTCAATGAAGCCCAGGCAAGGCCGGCGGCTTACCGAGCTGCCAACTACCTCCAGACTCCTCCGCGACGCCTCCTGTATGTCATTTTCCTGGGCCCCACCCTGCAAAAGACTCCGGACACACTTCCCAGCAGTGAAGCTGGGTGCTCAGCCACGGTTCTGCGTGCATCTGCTGGGCTGCATGGGACTCGCGTGGAGAACAGCGGAGGGCAGAGGTCTCCCTCCTGGGCAGGGATGCCCACAAGGGCGGCGCTACTGAGGAAGTCTGTGGCTGTGCGACTCAACTGGCACCTTAGCTCCATCTTGCAGGATGCACGCCCCCCTGACCCTCTCAGCAGTCGTCAGGAGTGTGAATTAGAAAAATTAAAGCGCCACCTTCAGACAGCAGACACAGCTCAGAGTACAGGGAGCAGCAACAGCCCGGAAGCCCTCACACAGAACCAAACAGTCATAGGCATCCCGGCCGCCTGAACTAATCGCTGCTCCTATAGCCAGCGAATCCTGTCCCTCCTTCCCGCCCTCTCCATCCACGGCCACCTTTCCCAAACCCGGACCAATCTGCTTTCAGAAGTCACCCTCCTCAGAACTGCATTTCCCAGCTCCGAACCGCACCACGTCCTGTTTCCACGGGAGTTTCCAGCTCTCCCACCACCTGCAGACGGTCGTGGCCAAGCCGCTCCCTGAGCGAGCGGAGCAGAGACCGCACAGGCCCAGCGGGCGCTGAACACTGGCGTCGTCATCCACACCGACGTTTAGAAATGAGTTCCA
The DNA here is from genome assembly GCA_035771395.1 of Myotis vivesi. NCBI lineage: Eukaryota > Metazoa > Chordata > Mammalia > Chiroptera > Vespertilionidae > Myotis > Myotis vivesi. The sequence goes on along the minus strand of JAWPEG010000005.1, from coordinate 959,096 downwards.
GAGTCACTACTGAGAAGACCACAGCTGCCACCACACTCCAGCCACACGGCCCCTTTCTGTTACAGATGCCCTTTGCCCCTTTGGCCCTCAACGCCCGAGCCTCCCACGGCTGGACTCCTCTTCCCGCCCCTCACTCCCACTGGCTTCATCCTCAAATCTCGCTCAGACAGCCCATCCCCGAGGAACCTTCCCCGAGGGCTGCCCCAGCACCTGTCTCCCAGCCTGTCTTACTTCCTTCAGCGCATGTACAAACACCTGTAATTGTCTCACACCTTAGTAGCGGCCTTATCTTCTGCAGGGACAGTGCCAGCTCCTAGCATTGCACTAAGCACACAATGGTGTTCACTAGATAAACAAGTGAAGATGAAGACAAGTCAACACTTTAAAGCCTGAACACTGTGCTCATACACCACCACCACGCACCACAATGCATACCTCCTGACTTGAAAAAGAGGGAGGAGGGAGCGAGGGGGGAGAGGTGTTGCACACAGTGTCCCCCGCCCCCCTCCTCAACTGCCGGCTTCACTGCAGAGAGGAATTAAGTTCACAGAATTTACACAAATGAGGGTGTACAGTTAAGGTCATTAAAAACGTCAGGACTGCTGAGCCCACTTTTTACCTGGGGAGGACGATCTCCAAGGCCCAGCAATAAAAACTGCGCCGGTGAGCAGAGTGCAGTAGCTCCTTTCCGGGTGAAGCTGAAATTCAGGAATTCCCTCCGTATAAAGCAAGAGCTTTTCCACGTGTTTAATCACACACAGCACACTCCCAGACAGCTGTTTCCCCCATCACGGGATTACCACCCCCCGGAGGTCACACATGTGGTTTTCACACAACTGATAAAACTCGCCCCCTCAAGATGCCGTCAGCTTCAAGACATTCCATGACGGCTCACGGGAAAGGTTTTAAAGTGTTTGTGTCCCTAATACAAAACTAGTTGATGTTATTTCTACTAAGATAATTAGGTTGCAGTTGGTAGGATTACAGAGAAATAATTCCTACGACAATTATACACTGCGCCCCAGTGCAGGCGCTGCGCTCAGCCCTCACATGTGGACTCGGTCAGGCCTCAGGGCAACGTGTGAGGCGGGGACTGGCCTCAGCCCCGTGCGGAAACGGGGGCACAGGGAGGACACTGGGCCGGAGCCCCCAGCTCCTGAATGGAGGCACTGGAACGGGGATTCGGAGTCCATCACTAGACTCTGAGGGCTCTCTAACGTTTTAAAGAAAAATGTAGTTTATAAAGAGTGAGCCATTCCCAACGTTAGGCTAGTTTCCATTAAGTAAAGACAACTCCAAACCTCCAGGGCTTTAAACCTGGACAGCAAGAAGGTGGGAGGCAGCAGGAGAGCAGGAGGAGGAGGAGCGAGGGGAAAGGAGTGAAAATGAAAACTAGGGTCAACAGAGAAGAGGGGGCAGAGGGCAGGCGTGACCACTGCTCACAATAATACGTGGGGAGTGCTTTTCTGAAGAGAGAGACCAGGTCAGGCCGATACGACCCCAACTAGCTTGTCACCAGGACTGTGTTTCTATCCTAAATGCTGAACTAAGCTCCTAAGTTAGGAGGAAGCAAACAACTAACATCCCAAATTCCTTCCCATAAACGGAAACTACACGGGAACTGGGTTTACTTAAAATCCTGGAGTTTGGTGACTTCCTACTAGCTTCTGCCGTTAGCGGGGTGCACAGGAGCAAGGAAACGTCAATCCCTTACCCCAGAGAATCAGGATGACCCCAAGCCGAGTAACACGTGGAAACATGGGAAAGCTCAGTCAAAATGACTAAGCAAGAGAGAAAACAATAGATTCACAGAACAGAAATGAGTTTGCAAAGCACGTAATTCAGAGCGAGACTGAGGAAGAGTTTGCATTTCAGAAACCCAGAGGGGAGCCTGTCGGAGCATCTCCGTCACTATCCAAGAGGACGAGTCTAGTGAGCACTCAACCGCATAAAACCAACCAGAGCCACGCAGACAGGAAAAGCCGTGCAGCAGGGCCAGCCTGACCCCAGATGCCGCCAGGTCTCACCAAGTGCTGTTCATTTTCTGAGAGTCCTTTCCGTTCTCGGGGGCTGGGAGGGAAGAGGAACAACCCAGCAGACCTTCCGCAGCAGCAAAAGCAGTTTGGTTCATGGACGCCGCCAGCAGGCGACCAGCACAGCACTGTCCTACTTGCTCATCTACCTGGAGACGCCCCTCCACCCACTGTGGGGTGAAGTCGCGGCAGGCCCAGCCTCAGTTGAAAATGCACTGAATACACTGACCTGCCGAACCTCCCAGCTCAGCCACGCCGCCCGGAAGCGGCTCAGAACACGGACATTGGCCTGGAGTTGGACAACCATCTTGAATTTCAGCCCGTGGGTGACTGCCTTCCTCTCCTCACCCGAAGCAGGAGACAGGGTGGGCGCTTTGTAGACACGACAGGTGGGAAAACAATATCCCCAAACCGCTGGTGGGGTGCACTGTGGAGCGCCTGTCTTTCCCCTCGCGACCCGAGGCGGCCCCTGCCCAGCAGCAGAGAGGACGTCCGCCTATCACTAGACCAGGAAAGGACCAACATTTAAAATCCCAAGGATGGCCCTAACCGGTTTGACTCAGTGGATAGAGCGTCGGCCTGCGGACTCAAGGGTTCCAGGTGCGATTCCGGTCAAGGGCATGTACCTGGGTTGAGGGCACAGCCCCAGTGGGGAGTGTGCAGGAGGCAGCTGATCGATGTTTCTCTCTCATCGATGTTTCTAACTCTCTATGCCTCTCCCTTCCTCTCTGTAAAAAATGAATAAAATATATTTAAAAAAATAAAAAAATAAAATCCCAAGGATGGTTTCTATTGAATGTGCTCACTTTCACGCCACTGTAACGTAAAAAAAAAAAAAAAAAAAGAAGTCACACTGTCCTAACTGGGGGGCTGCCTGTACCTACCACAGTGCACAGCACCTACTAAATATAAAACCAATATGCACTCGATGATGAGTGAATGAACAAATAAATGTTCAGAGAAAAGGAGGGCCCAGAGTGCTCGGAACTATTCAGCAAGTGACTCTCGCTAACTACTTGGTCGTGTGTCGTGGGGGGGGGGGGGGGGGGGGGGGGGGGGGGGGGGGGGGGGGGGGGGGGGGGGGGGGGGGGGGGGGGGGGGGGGGGGGGGGGGGGGGGGGGGGGGGGGGGGGGGCGGGGNTCGTGTGTCCCCCCCCCCCCCCCCGCCCCATGGAAAAGGCGCCCAGGCTGCGGGTCAGGAACGAGACCGCTCCTCAGGGATACGACTTAGGGGGCAGAATGAGGTCAGCATTCTGGTGCTAGTCACAGGGAGGAGAAGTCACAGATTCCGCAGCCCCTAGTAGTCGCTGCCCAGGTCTAGCTGCCAAATTCTATCTGACCATTGACTGATTTGGCATAATGGTGAGCCCACACCTGGAGCTCAGCCCACACCCGGAGCTCGCTGAGGAAACCCCCGCCCTTCCCGGAAAGCCCACGCTGGGGCCATGAGCTCCTGTTTGCACCTGCTCTTAGGGCAGCTGTCACTGGCGTCAAACGCAGCAAGTGTATGGTCAGGAGTGCCCAGGCAAAAACCAAACCAAACACAGCGCCCTCCAATAGGGGATTCAAGAGAATGTAGTGAAGGACCCATCTTCAAGGCACAGGCAGGACCTAAGGAGGACAGCAAGGGGGTGAGACACGCCCAGGCTAGCATGATCAGGAGGCCACTATCACCGCAGGCCCACGGGGACCAGACCCAGCAAGCTCTGTAACTGTAGCCGGCAAGGAGGCCACCGATCGCTGTGACCTGCTCACGAAACACAGAGCAGCTCTGCAACATAAACCAGGCCCTGCCCATGTCCCACTGGCCAAGGCCAACCAGCACCGAAAAAACAAGGGCTCGGTGCAGTCCACAGAGGTCACTTCCCCGAGCCCAGGGCAGGCGGAGGGAGGCCCTGGAGGCACGGTGACCACCTCCCAGCAGACACAGGCGCCCAGAAAGGCCGCCAGCTCCACCGAAGCCTCCACCTCTCGGGCAGCCCAGGGAAGTCTCACACACAGGCACCTCCTGAGTCCGACTACTCTAGCACCTGGGGAAGGGACAGACGGATTCTGAGAGTAACTCTAGGTGCCTCTTGTCATTTCTGCTTCTCTATGAGTAAACAGACGACCATTTACCTGTAATGAATCATATGAGACAACGCCCTTCCCTACACTCAAAGGGCACCTATTCCAAACCCCATTATTATCCTTATCGGGATGGACTATAACCTCGTTTGCTCTCCCTCATTAGACCCTGAGCGCCTACAGGGCAGAGATGGCTTGTCATCTTTGTACCCCTAGTGCCTACCATGGACCCGGCACAGAGGGAGCCTTCCTTCAGCATGCACTGAGTCGATTCGTGGACTGGGAGTCCATTTACTGGCAGCCTAGAGCCATGGTGGGTAAAGTCTGGAATGACCCCCAGCAATTAATCACCAGTAAGTTTTATTCGGGACATGGTTTCACCCCTGGACAAAGCACGCAGTTCCTGCCCTTCCAGCCCTGCACTCGCTGGGGAGCAGCTTCCTGTGCTCTCTGAGGCCTTTCCTACCATCACCGAGCTCACCATCCAGAGAGTGGAGGAGGGCCAGGCGACGCTCCACTTCAGGAAGGAATCCATTCGCAGCAGCTCTCCAAGCTCTCCTTCCAGGACTGACCCCACTGAACACACGAATAACCTGGCTGTGGAATTATGTTTCCGATGATGATACCTTGACTTGGGGGTAGAAATGCTTGCTTGTACGCACACATATGCCCGCACACTCACACACAGAGGACACATGTAATGGTCACTTCAGCAGACATCACCGTCTGTGAAATTACAAAGCAGCGTGTAACACAATCAGACAGCACTGAACCAGCACAATGGACATGCCGGATGATGTTGGGGTGTCATTATCAGAGCCTGAACACATTCGCGTTATAATTATGAGCCATTCTCACAGAGCCCTGTACTTAGGAAGTGCCCAGTCATCTCTCTGTTGGCACCGTCAGCCCTTACCTGGAGATGCTCCACAGGAAAAAAGCTCATGCCAGGTGGATAACCCTCCGGCTCCCATGGCTTTAGGCTGCCCCTCTCCTGCCGCCAGGAGGGTGAACAGGAGCAAACTTAAAGTGACTCAGACCCCACCAGAAGGGGAGTTTGCTATAAAAACACATTGTCTTCCGAAATTCCACACGCAAAGGGCTCTCTCTGCTGCACCACTGTCCCCTCCCTGCTGTCTGTCAGTCGGTGTGGTTACGTCTACTGTCACCTTAGAACCAAACTGAACCAGGCAGTACTTCATTTTCTGTTTAGAAAAGGGGAATTTGGGTCTTATCACAATACACTGAATTGCCTTAAATGAAACTCTAGTCACACAAAAACAGACGAAACACGGTTCAAATAGATCTTTTCCTAAAACTTACTTAATGCATAAATCCCCACAACAAGCCTTTTCCAAAACCATCAAAGGCATTTAGACCCGAGGCACAATCTTATCTTTCTGAGCCATCGGCTATCCCGTGACCTGGCGGCTGCACACGCTGAACGCAGACCCCAGAACGATCCTCGCTCAGACCCGCCTGCACACAGGCCCTCCCGCCGCACACAGTGAAAAGGCAAACAGCACGGACACCCACCGTGCGGCCCTGTGGGTAACAGCACGAGCCTCAGCACCTCAGAGCATGAAGTCTCATCTGCCACGCAGCACAGATACACACACACATCTGTCTCCTGAGTCAGTAACTCCCCTCAGGGAGGAAACGGGGGAGCTGATGTGTAATTCTGACAGCACACCACACCGGGCAGTGACGGGGTGCTATCCAATCCGGCAGAATTATCCACATCGGCTCTGGCTGAAATTCCCTCTTCCTTTGCGGAAATGTAAGTGACGTGGAACGACACTGAGTACAAGTTAAAATCCACCTTAAAATTTAACATCTTTACCGAAGGTAAACTTCCTGTTGAAAACAAGTAAATTTTAATATATGTAATGTAATTATACAGGTCCTGATACCCGAGACGACTACTTGTCTTTCTATAAAAGCGGCGTTTCCTCTCCCTTAGTCCCTACAACTCACTGTGGAACAGTACAGTGTCCTGGTGAACAATGAACATGTTTCACGATAACCAAAAGGGATTTTTCCCCCAAAAGACCCACCAGGTAACAGACTGTGTGAGTCTTCAGCAGGGCTGCAAGCCCTGGGCGGCCCGGCCTGACCCGGGGATGTCCTATTCCTGATGCCGACCGCCCGCAACCCTGGACTGGGACGCTCTGAGGCCACAGACCTGCCACCTGGACGCTCTGAGGCCACAGACCTGCCACCTGGACGCTCTGAGGCCACAGACCTGCCACCTGGACGCTCTGAGGCCACAGACCTGCTGCCCCGGATGCTCTGAGGCCACAGACCTGCTGCCCCGGATGCTCTGAGGCCATAGACCTGCCACCTGGATGCTCTGAGGTCACAGACCTGCCACCTGGATGCTCTGAGGTCACAGACCTGCCACCTGGATGCTCTGAGGTCACAGACCTGCCACCCCGGATGCTCTGAGGTCAAAGACCTGCTGCCCCGGATGCTCTGAGGCCAAAGACCTGCTGCCCCGGACGCTCTGAGGTCACAGACCTGCCACC
>JAWPEG010000005.1:926342-937161 GCA_035771395.1 Myotis vivesi | reverse complement strand
GCAGTGGTTCTCAACCTTGGCTGCACATTAGAATCACCTGGGAGTCTTTTTAAAATCCTGATTTCTGGGCCTCATCCTCCGGAAATTCTGTTTCTTTGTTACTCATGTTGTGGCCCCACCCATAACAAAGAAACAGAATTTCTGGAGGATGAGGCCCAGAAATCAGGATTTTAAAAAGACTCCCAGGTGATTCTAATGTGCAGCCAAGGTTGAGAACCACTGCTCTGGTGACTGATTCCAGGTGAAAACATACGTGTTTTTAAGCTTGTCCGTGGCTCTTGTGAAACACCCGCTGTCGGTAGGGTGTTCGGATCCGTTCACGCCCGAGCTGACCTCGAGGAAACAGAGTGTGACTGGACGGCCATGACCTGACATGGACAATGACAAGGGCTGGCTTCTCCTGCTTGGCCAGTAGGGTCGTCTTTGTCAAAGTGTAATTTTTAGGAAGTGAACAACACGGTCCTTCACATGAACATTTAAATGCCATGGGGAGGCCTGGGCGCCCGCGAGGGAGCGACGGGAGCGCGGCCTGGGGATGCTCACACTCGGAGGCCGTGGGTGCCAGGGTCCCGGAAAGGCAGGCCGCATCCTTCCGCCTTATTTGGGTTTGAAATATTTTCCCTTAACACGACAACAGGTCCCACTCCCTCGAGTAGACAGCTTTGCCGCCCGGTGGTCAACCTTGCCGTCAATTTCCAAACGATGAGCCAGCTCCCAGTGTCAGGCGGTCCGACCGGGAGTCAGAAACCACCCGGTGACTTCAAGCAAGAGCGTTGGCCGTAAGGAACCGATGACCAGGGCTGGGGGACATCAAGAGGCCACAGAGGTCGTACCTTCGGAGAGCGCTGCCCCCCCAGGACCAGAGAAGCTAAGAGCGGAGGCGACTTATTAAACCTGGGCCCGGGTGCTGTGTGCCGATGGCTAGAGGACCCTGTGGCTGGGGGCTCTGAGGAGGGGAGGGTGGAGAGGGGTCCCTGCGGGTGCAGTGAGGCCGCCTGGGCCTGGGACACCCGGCATCCCCTGAGCTGCTGGAAGGGACTGCCCTGGACGAAGAGCCGTTCCAGGGCGACCCTGGCAGGAGAGGGAACAAGTGCCAGGAGACTGCCTGGCCTCCCAAGGCCTCCAGCCGGTAGGGCCGGTTGAGGAGCAAGCAGGCAGGAGCTGAGGTCTGTGTCGAGAGCTGGGACCAGAGGGTGGAGCAGGCGGAGACGGTAGCCTAGCAGCCGGCACCGCTCTAACGGGGACACGTGTAATGAATAGCCTCGCTCTTGTGGACAAGCCTGGGTTTTGGGCTCAGGCAGACCTGGTTCTGAGTCTTCGTTCCAATGGCCACCAGGGCGTCCCGTGGGGCATATCCTGGGTTGCATTTCGTTCTCTGAGGCCCGTTTCCATATGCAAACAGGAGGAGGAGCACCTGTCTCCCGGGCTGTGGGATGTGAAACAGGCCGTGTGTGTACATGACCAGCGGAGCCCGCCAGGCCTCCCAGGCGAGGCCGTCAGAGCCACCATCGCCGTGCACGCTGGCTTTCCGATCCGCAGGCAGCACTAGTGATCAGTCAAAGAATAACAGGGTTTGGGTGAGGAGGGAAGTGTGTGTGGCTGTGAAAAGGCCGGATCAGGAATCCCTGTGGTGACGGGCATGTCTGCACCTTCACTGTGCACTGAACACACAAACTGCACGGATGACGGCAGCATGGACGTGGAGGCACGGTGTAAGCAAACGGGGACACGGGTGAGCTCGGGTTGCTCACGGGGACAACCCGGGTGTGATACTCCTCTGCACGCCAGGAAGATGCTGTCACCGGGGAACTGGGCCTCGTGCGCCAGGGACCGCAGTGTATTCGTTCTTACACCTGCATGTGGACGCTCGCTTGTCTCAGTTAAAATGTCAATTAAAAATACAGTTTCAGCTGAAACCGGTTTGGCTCAGTGGATGGAGCGTCGGCCTGCGGACTGAAGGGTCCCAGGTTCGGTTCCGGTCAAGGGCATGTACCTGGGTTGTGGGCACATCCCCAGTAGGAGATGTGCAGGAGGCGGCTGGTCGATGTTTCTCTCTCATCGATGTTTCTAACTATCTCTCTCCCTTCCTCTCTGTAAAAAATCAATAAAAAATATATTAATAAAAAAATACAGTTCGTTGTTGATGCTGAGACGCCCTCGAATTAACTGCAAGATGAGAAAACACCAGGTAGGTCCGTGTCACTCTGACCGTTTTAAACCCTGTTTCCGGGGACGTACACGTACACGTGAATGGTTTGAGGTTTCGAGGCCAATGGATTTAACTTCACAAACATAGGTAAAGGCCGTATTACTTTGCAAGAATATTTGGACTCTGGGAAGCAAATACATGGGATATTTGGAAAGATTTGGGACGCTATCCCACCACACACATGCAAAGCTGGGAGCCACACGGTCGCTTCCCCTGGTCCACGTCCTCCCGTCGCTGAGCCGGGCTCCCATTCCCAAATGAGCTCTTTTTGGCCCAAATCTTCCAGAGGTTTTACCTAAACGCTCCCCTCCAGCTAGCGTCTGGACGCAGCCGTCAGCCAAGCTTTAATCACCCTTTTGAATGTCAAGATGAAGCAACAGCTCCAGGAACTCGCTAGCTGCACAGATAAGAAACGCTTAAGGGTATGCGTCCAAAAGAGCTTGCCAAACGGCCGAGGGAGCCCACAAAATCTCGCTGGCTTCCTGCGGGTGTTATCTCCTCCCCCAGGCCCGCTCTTACGCAAGCGGTGGCGAGTTGATCAGGTTCTGGTATCTTCCCGCCGAGTGACTGTGGTGGAGTCAATCAGTCGAGCTGACTCGTTGCCTAACCTCCCCGGCTGCCCTGTGACGGGAGATTGCTCGCAGCGGACGTCTCTGCCGACAGCAGGCTTCCTGGCTCAGCAGTGATTGAGAGCAATCGAGACACAGCAGGCTCCCACCGCCCCAGAAGACAGGTCACCCCGAGCGCTCGTTCCTCGTCTCTGCTCCCACCGAGCTGCCCCTGCTCTGCTGGGGGCTCCGAGCGTCTCTCCCACCGCCGAGGCCGAGCAGGGGGTGAGACCAGCCCTTCTCCTGGGGGCTTCGTGTCCAGGCCCCGCTCGTTCGTAGCAAACGGAAAATGTATGATGAGTCATGCTATAGGGCGCCCCACAATCCTACCGTTGAAATGCAGCCAGTGGCTCAGATAGAAGCGGCTGTTACCACGGGGAAATAAAACCAAACCCCCTCACTGGGTTCGTTGAATTAGCGACTTGTTTTGAACTCTAAACAATGGTGTATATTATTGTGCTCGGAACAGAGTGGGTGTTCTATAAATTCGCAAATGTCTGGGGATGGGAAGTGAGAAGGAAGAGATTCACACGGGAACCGTCCCTGTTGGAATGTGAAGAAGACACGTGGCTTAAACAAAACTCAACCCTCTTCTTTAAAAAAAAGAACAACTATTGATTTCAGAGAGAAAGGGAGAGGGAGGGAGAGAGAAACATCAATGATGAGAGAGAATCATGGATTGGCTGCCTCCCGCACACCCCACATTGGGGGTCGAGCCTGCAACCCAGGCATGTGCCCTGACTGGGACTTGAACCGTGACCTCCTGGTTCATAGGTCAACGCTCAACCACTGAGCCACGCCGGCCGGGCCCACCCTCTTTTTTGAAAACATGTTCTATTATTGCCTTCATTCTAATTAAAGGTCTTGTCTGGCCAGCAGGGCCAGGACTCACATCTCAGAATGGATTTCCCGATTCCTCACAATGGTGGCATCAAGTCAAACCCTGAGAAGGACAATGAAGGGAGTCGATGGACTGAGAGGAAGCTGCTGGGAGTCTGGGCCTCTTCCTCCCGGGCTCCCACCAGCTGTTCCGGGAGAGGCTGCCAACCAGGGCAAAGGGCTCCCTTCGCTGCAGATATGGTGCTATTCCGAGGCCTGTGCGCTGCACTGGGTCGTGAGGAATTTCAGATCCCAGCAGGGCAGCTCTAGGGAGCCAGCCAGATCAGGGTGACGCCAGCCTTGGGTCAGCGCCTTATAAAGCTGTCTGAGCGGAGGGGGGTGGAAAGTGGGAATTCACGACCTCCACTTCCCAGCCTGAGCCCCACAGGGACCAGCTGGCTTGGCCCCGGTTCCAGCCCAGAACTTTCCCTCTCCTCCTAGCAAACTGTCCTGACGACAGGGCAGCAGGGAGGCGGGAGTCTGCACACACCCCGTGCCCCGAAGGCCACCGGTGAGCCCAGCCGCTGTCTTTAGGGTCAAAAGACAAAACGCTAACGGGGAATCGGAACATTAAGGCAACATGATCTCGAATGAATCTTCCTCCTGCCATCGTGACCCGAGGGCCGGGCCGGGCTGGGCCGGGGTTCAAGGGGACCGTAGTGATTGGTCATCCGGTCGGCACGCTTCCTCGTGTCCCTGCTTTTGCCAACGAGGCCTTCACTCACCGACCCTGAAACCTCGAACCCTCACCTTGAGAGCGTCCCCCGCTGCCACGTGTCACAAACCCAATACAGGCAGCGTTACCTTCCTCTCGCAGCCTCTCTCCCCTCCGCACCTGTTCCCCTCCCCTCCCAGGCCAGCCTCTCAGCCCAGATACGGGCCTGGCCGGTGGCAGCCCAGCCCCTCCGCTCCGAAAAGTCCTCTTGCTGACACCAGGCCACCGTGTCCCTCCTTTGCTCAAAAGCTCTGAGGCAAACACCTCTGCTCTTTCACGTAGAGGCCCAGGCACCACGGGCTATAAAACCGGCCTGGGCACATTTTTCATCTTGTCTCCCTACAGAACCGCGTAGTCCCTCCAAATGTCACCAGGATGCTTGCCTGCGGCTGTTGCCTTTGCTCCCAAGGTCATGTCCCGTTCGGAATGCCCTGCCTGGCCAATGCTTAGTCACACGCCCTGGGGCCAGTGGATAATGTGTGTGCGTGTGTGTGTGTGCGTGTGCGTGTGCGTGTGTGTGACTCTTGCCTCCCCAGCTCAGTGTCACACGCAACACGGGGCTGGTCTGGTCCTCTGTGGCCTTGGTTTTGAAGAGCTTTTTTATTAGATTGGTGTTCTTTTCTCTTATTGTTATTGTTTTTTTATTGATTTCAGAGAGGAAGGGAGAGGGAGAGAGAGAAACATCCATGATGACAGAGAATCATCGATCGGCCTCCTCCTGCACGCCCCCCACTTGGGCTCGAGCCCGAAACCCGGGCATGTGCCCTCCTGCTTCATAGGTCGACGCTCACCCACGGAGCCACGCCGGCCGGCCGGGCTGGCGTTCTTTTTTATGTTTCAGTCTTTGACACTCTGGCAGAAAGTGACACGATCCACGCTCTGGGCAGCTGTCGGTCCTGTGACCTGTGCCTTCGGGGACCTGGTGGGTTCTGGATGGTGAGTGGCTTCTCTCCAGGATGAGCTTGGTTCAGGCGGAAGTGCCGGGCTGTGGGACGTGCTGCCGAGGGGTAGAAGGGGCTGCCCGGTACTGTGCTGCCCGGATGAGGCCCCGAAGTCCCGCTCACGTGGGAGCACTGGACGCTCCCCTGACCTGCGGGCCAGAATCCGCACTTACGAGGTCCCAAGGGCCGGTGTGTGCAGCGAAGGCCAAGAGGCGCGAGGACAGGCCCCAGGGTCCAGAGTGACCGTGACGAGGGAGAGAAAGGCAGGACCACGATAAAGAAATCGCTCTGAAACAGGGGCCGGGAGCCGTGCGTCTCGTGTCATTGACCAGGCGTGACCCCAAGAGGCACCAGCTGCCTGGCCTCTCCCACTTTCCGGGGAGCAGCTCCTGAAGACCGGGCACTGCTTGTGAGGATGGGGGTGGGGGTGTGGACGTCATCGAGAAATCACTCAAGTTCTACACCTATTTTTAAATTTACAGGGTGTCCCTCAAAATGCAGACACACTGAGTAATTGTTAATTCCAATGGGTTAAATCTGAAAAGAAACGGCAATTGAGCTATTAACATTTTTATGTACACATTTGGGGGGCCACCCTATACTTTTTCAATTGCCTTTCTCGGGATCACACAGCTGGTTTGTGGCTGAGCAGGGAGCACAGCCCAGCTCTCCGGACTGCGGCCGGGTGGGTCCCCAGTGAGTCCGGCTCCTGCTGCCTGGGTCCCAGCGGCTCCGGGCACAGCCAGGCAGCTGGCACCATCCTTGCAGGAAGGACCTGGACAGTAGGTCGCAAGAGTGACTGTGTTGCCCTAACCGGTTTGGCTCAGTGGATAGAGCGTCGGCCTGCGGACTGAAAGGTCCCGGGTTCGATTCCAGTCAAGGGCATGTGCCTTGGTTGCGGGCACATCCCCAGGAGGAGGTGTGCAGGCGGCAGCTGATCGATGTTTCTCTCTCATCGATGTTTCTAACTCTCTACCCCTCTCCCTTCCTCTCTGTAAAAAATCAATAAAATATATTTTTTTAAAAAAGAGTGACTGTGTTGATGTCGCCCCGCCCGCCTAGCGCGGTGACAGAGGTGGTCAGATGTCGCAGCTGAGTACACTATGCAGCTGCTAAAATTGTTGTCTGAGAGTTTTTAAGGATTTGAGATGTTTGACCTACTATTAAGCCAAAAAAGAAAGAGGTGGCCATAAAGGGACACAGTATGACCTCAGCCCAGTCTTTAAAAACGTGGGGAGAAGGTTTCCAAGAAACAGGGAAACTCTCCCTGCGCGGCTCTGGGCGCCCAGTCCCGCCTCGGTCCAGCGCGAGGCCGCTCCGCCCGGGGAACCGGGATGCCAGTACCCAGAGCAGCGCCCATCCCTCTCACCGCGGTGCGGGGGGAGGCGTGTTTGTAGCTACTTTTTTGTTGCTGTGAATCCTCAGCTGAGGATAATTTTCCGTTGATTTTTTGGAGAGAATGGAAGGGGGCGGGAGGTGGGGGGAGACAGACAGAGAGAGAGACATCCCATGTGAGAGAGACGTACGGAGTGGTTGCCTCCTGCGCGCTCTGACCGTGCCTGCAGCCAGGGCACGTGTCCTCCACCAGAACCTAACTCGAACCACCGAGTCACCCCGTGGGCGCTGCAGCTCCTTTAAAATATGTTGTTCTCTCTCTCTCTCTCTCTCTCTCTCTCTCACTCTCTCCAGTTTCTTATGTCCTGGTAGGAATGGGCCTTTCTCCCCAAAGGGCGTAGACTGCAGGCTGCTCGCACCTCGGTTCCTTTCATTTTAAACTTTCTTTCTGAAAAAATGCAAACCTTCAGAAAAGCTATAAGAATAGCAACATGAATTTGTACGTCGTTTACCCACATTCATGGATGAGCATTTGCCTCCATGGCATTCTCTTCCCACGTGTACATCATTTATTAGTGTTGCTATGGTTACTCCTATTGCGGTTCCATCTCAGAGAGTGCTGCAAGGTCGTTACGCCAAACACGTGTTTGTGTGTCTCCCAGGAACGAGCAGAGGACCCGGTGGTCAGCGTCAGGAACGTTGGTGTTGGCACAACACAGGGTGGGCAGAGGCAGGCTGACACTTGTGAGTATGCAAAACGCAGAGTTTATTCTTTTTTTTGTTTTGTTATATTTTATTGATTTTTTTTTTACAGAGAGGAAGGGGGAGGGACAGAGAGCTAGAAACATCGATGAGAGAGAAATATCCATCAGCTGCCTCCTGCACTGATGGATGTGCCTGCAACCCAGGTACATGCCCCCGACCGGAATCGAACCTGGGACCCTTCAGTCCACAGGCCGACGCTCTATCCACTGAGCCAAACCGGTCAGGGCTTTTTTTTTTTGAGGGTTGGAAATACACAGACATTTTTAATGGAAGCAAAATGGGGCAACGCAGTCACGGCCGTCAGGGATTGAGCTCAGGTGAGGCAGGACGGGCGCTGTGCCCGTGTCATGGCAGCCACAGCAGCCTGGAGGCAGAATGAGGGGCTGACCATGGGGGGCCTGTGAGGAGCCCAGGCTGCCAGCTTCATCCCTGAGTAGGAGCAGAGGCTCTGGCCCAGCTGGTTCTGCGAACACCACAAGCGAGCCGAGCGCAGGCAATTGGCGGCTCCCAGAGCCTCCTGAGCTTAATTATTCAATCACACACCATGAGTATTTAAACACACCCACACCAGTGAGCGGTGGCTCGGTGGCAAGCTGGTGAGCGGCTTGGCCCTCGCAGCCCTGAGTTCATCTGGAAGGCCGTCCGGAAGGTCATTTGGCTGGCCGGTCTAATTAGCATATTACGCTTTTATGATTATAGCTCTTCCAGCTGTAAGGCACCTTTACAGGTGCTGTGCCGCCGGTTAGACAGGTCCTGGTGCTGCTCTGAGTCTCTCCTCCTCACGGCGGGGCCTGTGGCCTTCGTGGCCTAATTTTGGGTTCTCACCTCTCGCACGTGTCCTCACCCAGCTCATGTCTGCCCAGCTGCCCGCGCTGACGTGCCCACAGCGGAGGCCCTGTGTGCTGGGAGCCTGAGGTCCTCTTAGCAAGGCTTCCCATTGCCTCTGCTTTCACGGGCATTGCCGCCCCATAGACGCCAGGCCTGCTGTCCGCGGCCGCCGCTCCGCACACCCAGAGTCCAGACGGCACCGCAGCCGTGGATGCAGCCCCAGAGAGATGGGGACCCACAGTGTCCACGCAGCCGGAGTGCCCCGGCCACGCCCTCTGCGCACACACCTGCTTAGGTGACGTTGGCGTTTCCCCGTCGCTGCCCAGGGAGGCTGTTCCGTTTTGCTATTATAAAATAAAGTTATGATGAACCTCTCTGTCCATGGTGCCCTTGCCTAGATAATTCCTTAAAATAAGTTCCTAAGAGCGTTAATTGCTTGATCAAAAGCAGCTTATATGTAGCTATTGAGGCAAATGCAGATCGACTTTCAGGAAAGTTGTTCCGATTGGCATTCCCTCCCTCAGTATTTATTGCTTCAGATTCTTGTGGTCCTGGGATTCGTAATTTCCTAAACCTTTGCCAATCTAACAGGCAACATTTTAAATAAATTAAGTGTTCTCTCCCTTGCTCATAAACTGACAGTTCATTATCTTTCGCCTTGGAATGTCCGTCTTTTCCTTAGTGATTTATCCGAGTAATGTGTACATTAGGAAATGGTCATGCATTTTACAAATATTTCCCAATTTCTTGTTTGTCTTTGGACATGGCTTGTGGTAGTTTAAAGCCATCTAAAGCTATTTCCCCACCCTGAGGAGTAGATGGAGAAATGGAACCGCTGTGGTCAAGCTGCTAAATTATTAACTTCAAGTGGGTCGAGGCATAAGGAAACCATTATCTTTGTTTTAACTCGTCGGGAACTTGAACTTTTGCACTTCCTGGAGCTGTGTCAGTACCTGCACGCACATCAGCGGGTTTCGCATCCCACCTGCGTACGCGGACCCAGGTCACGGCCGAGAGCCCACGGGCGCCTGGGTCACCAGGTCACCGCTGAGCACCCATGGGCGCCCGGGTCACCGCCGAGAGCCCACGGGCTGGGCCACCCCCCTGCCCCCCCCCCCGACCCTCCGGGGCCAGGATGCAGAGCTGGTTCTCCTCAACAAGGTGCTTTCACGTCGGCCTCTGCCACTCTTCCCGGCGGGACACGCTGGTACTGCCCGGAGCGCTCCAGTTGGCGGCCCTAAGCCCTGACAACTCGGCGTCATTTTACTTTTCAGCCAGAGCCACCGACTCCTGTTGAGTCCATTGGGCACCACGTGGAGCCATTTCTGTGAGGCTCTCGGAACTCTTAATTCGGAACTAAGAAGCCTGCTGAGTGGGGAGAGTGGGAGGGACAGGGTCGGGTCTGTGATGGACCCACCGCTCTGAGCGTGCAGGCTCCTGCGCATTCCTGCCGGGGCCCATGAGGTCCTCAGGTGGCCGCCGTCTCCTCCTTGTGTGTGTGTGTGGGGGGGGGAGCGGGCGGTAAAGAACGGGATCAGGAAGAGAGGCAGCAGCCGCGGAGGTCTGGGAGGAGGAAGGGTGGGGAGCAGACGATATGCGGTGGCTGCGGTGAGGGGTGCGAACCCGGGAGGTCAGAGGCTGGAAGGTGAGTTCTAGGGAGTCCGCCGGGTGATGGCCGGCCTCACAAACCCGTGCCCTAGACACCGCAGCGCTCGCCACGCGCTGGGGTTGGACTCGGACATGTTTTTGGACACGGATGGGGGAGGTGGGCCCAAGGCAGGTGCAGGTGAGCGTGGGGCCAGCCCGAGGCAGCAGGGTTGATCCCCCAACACACAACCCGCTGCTGGAAGGTGTGGGGCGCGGCTACAGTGTCTTGGCCAGGTTCAAGCCTTGGACTAATGAAAGGACAGAGTCCTCTCACTGCCACATGCAAGTCCCAGCTGGAGGGCAGGACCCACCCAGCACAATCATAGCCAATGGCTGTGGTTGTGAGCTTGAACCTATGGTCCGAACACGTGGCCCCACGTGCCTTGTGCTAGAGTTCAGGTGCATGTAGTTGAGTGAGGTTGGAGCTCACGAGAACGCTGTAAACAACTTGATCACGCCCCTACTTTGCCTCGTGGCATCTGCTATAAAATAAAGACACGGCTTGTGGGCGCTGGCACTGTCTCCTCATCAGGGAGCAGCGTCCCACCGAGACCCAGCTGTCATTCTCTTGTCTGTCTTTTCTCAATCCTTTCACCCCCCTACTCAGGATCACCTTTGGCCGTAACAAGTGGCGCCCGAGCAGGCCCTTTGGCCGTAACAGGAAGGTGGATCCAGCTGGTCACCGCCAAGGGTGGTCACTGTGGCAGCTCGTTCAGGGATGGGTGCCCAGGAGGAGAGGGGCGGGCTCAGGACAGAGAGGGACGTGTCCCCTTCAAAGGGGAGGGAAGCATGATCCTGGTCACGTGTCCTGCAGGGGAACATGCATAGAGAGAAGCTAAAGAGGCAGATAGAGAGGGAGGGAGGGAGAGAGAGAGAGAGAGAGAGAGAGAGA
>JAWPEG010000005.1:904921-918506 GCA_035771395.1 Myotis vivesi | reverse complement strand
CCCCCCCCCCCCCCCCCGGCCTGCCGGCTAAGCCTGTGAAGAGCAGGCCTGACCTGTGCGCTGGGTCCGCGTGGGAACAGGCCGGAAGAGCCCCCCTCCATTCAGCCCGAACGCGGCCCTCATTCTCTCCTCTGAGCCCAGGGAACAGGCCTCCCGTTCTGTGACGGGGCGGCCGCAGCCGCTGCTGGCCCTGGGGGGTTCTCTTAGCTGCTGCGGGCACCCACACCCCCATCTGGACAGTATCACCTACGACAGGGTCCCCCCCTCAGAGGCACCCCTCCCTTCACAGCTCCCTCCTTCCTACAAGAAGAGATGCCCCCGCCCTGGCCAGCGTGGCTCAGTGGATAGAGCGTCGGCCTGAGGACTGAGGAGTCCCGGGTTCGATTCCGGTCAAGGGCACAGGCCCGGGTTGCGGGGTCGACCCCCTGTGTGGGGCGTGCAGGAGGCAGCCGGTCCATGATTCTCTCTCATCATGGATGTTTCTCTCTCCCTCTCCCTTCCTCTCTGAAATCAATACAAATATATTTTTTTTTTAAAAAGAGAGAGATGCCCCTCCCAGAAAAGCCCGAGTCTCTTACAGAATAAAGAGTAAAATTTGTTCTCGGTAGCTCCCCAACGCGCGTAGCTCCCCAACGCGGTAACTAGTCTCAGCACTCAGAGGGAACCCTTCCCTGCCCCCCTACACAGGTGGCATCTTCTGGCCTCAGGGCAGGGTTCCCGCAGCGGCTCTGAGACAGGGCTGGAGAGCACCTAGGCCCGTGGTCAGCAAACTGCGGCTCGTGAACCACATGCGGCTCTTTGGCTCCTTGAGTGTGGCTCTTCCTAAGCCTTAGGAGAACCCTGATTAAGTTAATAACAATGTACCTACCTATATAGTTTAAGTTTAAAAAATTTGGCTCTCGAAAGAAATTTCAATTGCTGTACTGTTGGTATTTGGCTCTGCTGACTGATGAGTTTGCCGACCACTGGCCTAGGCCATTGGAAGGGGACCTGGAGAGGAAGGGATGTGAGATAGAGGAGAGAAGGGGCCGCGCAGGGGCCCGCATGAGCCTGCTCCCTGGCACTGGGAGGGAGGCACCGGCCGCTGCACCTTCACTCCCACCTGGGGCGGCTGGTCCTCTCCCGAGGGCGGGACAGCCAGCAGCTGCCACCAGCCCTGAGCACAGCATGGAGCAGCCGGAGCGACCCCAGGCCGGGGCGTGCCAGAGGGTGGGGCACCAGGCGTCTGCGGGGCTCCCCTCTGCCTCCTCCGAACCCCTGAGATGCAACCATAACACAGACGTGGCCCCGACACAGAAAGTAGGGGAACCATGACTCACCTCAGCCCTTAGAGGAACAAGGAAGGCTTCGTCCCCAAAGAGCCACATCCTGCTTTCCATGGCGGCCGCACCACCCCCAGGAATCGCCTCCCCGTGGGCGAGACCACGGACACACACCGTGGCGACAGCGTGCCCAGAACCGAGACAAGAATCTCCTGCCCCACAGGGAACACTCGCCGACCTCGGCCGGACCAGCGACGGCAAAGTCTCCGGTCAGGGCGCTCAGAGCCTAAAAGCCTGTCTGGTTAACCCTCAGGTGCATATGTGATGGACGAGGCACCCACCGTACAGTCCGAGGGCCCGACCGCCTGTCCGGTGGCCTCGGGCGGGGCTGGGGGCTGAGGCTGCAGGGCTGTCATTTTGCCGAGGGGGTTGGAGCCTGGTGGGTGCCGGTAGCTGCGTTCCCACATCCGGTGCCCGCACCGCCTTTCAGAGTAAATATTGACAAAATGAGTGAGTTAGGCCCCAGCTCACATCAGATGGAAGAGTGAGTTTCAGATAGATCAACGTAAAAGGCCAAAATTACCTTAAAAACTGAAATCAAGTGAAAAGTTTGCAATCCCCTGTTTTAGTCATGGGCACAATTTCATAGGACGACTATTTCTAGTAAAAATTTCTACTTCATTTCTGGTTGTTTCCTGTGAAAATACACACTGAACTAAAGCACGTGTACAAGGTCACTCCTTGCAGCATTGTTTACAATAGTGGAAAATTGGAAATAACCAAAATATTCCTCAAAGAAACATGACTAAATAAATTAAGGTGGCCCGGCTGGTGTGGCTCAATGGTTGAGTGTCAACCTATGAACCCGGAGGTCACGGTTCAATTCCCGGTCAGGGCACATGCCTGGGTTGTGGGCTTGGTCCCCAGGAGGTGGCCAATCAATGATTCTCTCTCATCATTGATGTTTCTATCTCTCCCTCTTCCTCTCTGAAATCCATACAAATATATTTAAACACATGCCTGGGTTGTGGGCTCGATCCCCAATTTGGGATGTGTAGGAGGCAGCTGTTCAATGATGTTTCTCATCATTGGTGTTTCTAGTTATGTCTCCCTCTCCCTTCTTCTCTGAAATCAATAAGAATATATTAAAAAACAAACAGTTCATCATATTCTTAAAAAAATAATATAAAATTCACAAAACCAATAACTCCCTCTCTGCTTTTTCTCTCCTTTTCAAGGTTAAATTCTCCTTCTCTCAGATGATCAAATATCTTGGAACCTAAAAGTGAATAAGAAAACTCTGAAGGCAAATAGTTTAAGCTTTTCTAAAAAGAAAAACAACACCAAGCCCTGAATGCATGGGCTTCAAAGACAGCATACTCCACCCAGATCTAGCCATTTCAGGAATGACTCTCAGCTTTCTCGATCCTGTGGGTGAGCTCTCTCGGCCGTGCCCTGGCCAGCTGTGCCCCCCACTCCTCACTGGGGGACCTGAGAAGCTGGTTTCGGTTCGAGGGGCTCCACAGGGAAGCAGGAGCAGTCTCCCGGGGACAGACGACGGACAGGACGGGTCCTGAAGGGAGCAGCAGCCTCAGCTCCACGTTGCCACATTTCCACAGCCACTCGAGCCCTCCGTTCTCTGGCTGCACGAGCAGGACCTGGCTTACCCTCCTGGGGCCCCGCGTCCCCATGTGCAGAGCAGGTGTGGAATGTGTGACTCATTTCCAGGGTCACTTTGGACGACAAGGGACATTAGAAAAACCTCCCGAAACAGCAGGGGCCACAGCCTTCCCCGGGAGACACCGGGACACGGGGCATAGCAAAACGTCCCCGGCCGCCCTGGCTGGGGTGGCTCGGTGGATAGAGCGTCGGCCTGCGGACTGAAGGGTCCCGGGTTCAATTCCGGTCAAGGGCACATGCCTCGATTGCAGGCTCCATCCCCAGCAGGGGCCATGCAGGAGGCAGCCGATCCATGATTCTCTCATCGTGGATGTTCTCCCTCTCCCTCTCCCTCTCCCTCTCCCTTCCTCTCGGACATGGATAAAAATCTCTCTATAAGTTCCCGCTGCCGGAGGAAGCCCTGGGCCAGCATAGACAATCCTTTGGTTCTTATTTCCAGACAGAGAGGCCTCTGCAATTAGTTCGCGTCTGGAACGACTTCCTACACAGGCTGCACGTTTCAAAGGAAAACTTTCAGAAATTGGGAAGGAAATTTCCAGATCCGCCAGCTGGTTTGTTCTTCCCAGGATGTTGGCCGGACCCTTGACATTTGAAAATCAGGCCGATTCTGCACCGGCTGAGCCGAGCGCTGCCCCTACCTCTGAGCAAGGCCTGCTGTGTCCACCCGGCGAGGCCCGGGCAGGGGGGCGGCCATCGCCCATGGCATCCGGGCCCAGGACAAGCATCTGTCCTCAGGCGGGGCAGGCGGCTCTCCCAGGCTCAGCTTACGTGACGAGCTCCCGCTCTTGGCGTGTGATCAGCAAGCACAGCACACAGCAGTGAGATCCTGAAACGAACGTGACTGGCCATTCTTCTGTTTTAAGGTCTGAGCTAATTTATTAAAATTTACTCAGAGAGAATAAACTCATTGTTTTTTGTCTTTTTAGTTTTCTTTTTATGGATCTCAGAGAGGAAGGGAGAGGGAGAGAGAGATGGAAACACCAATGATGAGAGAGAATCATGGCTCGGCTGCCTCTTACACGTCCCACGCTGGGGATGGAGCCCGCAACCCGGGCAGGTGCCCTGACTGGGAATTGAACCATGACCTCCTGGTTCACAGGTTGACACTCAACCCCTGAGCCACCCGACCGGGCCTCCGTGGCTCTTAACCTCTGAGTTAACCCACGCAGTCTCGAGAGAAACATTCACCGAGTTTCTTCCATTTTGTTTGTAGTTTGATTTGTTACAATGAATTTGTTATCCTGTCGCGTATTCTACTCACCCCACTAACAACTCCCCCCAATGCCCACGCGAGTCTGACCAGGCGCTGGGCCAAACAGCAGGCGAGACGCTGCGTGTGGGGAGAGGAGCGAGCAGGATGGCTGGTTTCCAGGCAGCTGAGGAGGTGGCGGAGCTGCGATGGGCGCAGTGTTGAGCCTCGTGGGGTTGGTCGGGGCTCAGAACCCCTGGGAGCTCCCAATCTCAGCTTCTTTTCCTCCGAGGTTTCTGGCGAGTTAACTGGATAAACTGGAACCGTTCTGCAGCGGCTAAACCTGGGTCGCCGTCCAGCATTAATCACACTCCCGCCATCAGGCAAGAAGTCATCAGACACCAAGGAGCCGAGAGAGCTATTTGAAAAGGACCAAGACAGCAACGAAACAGACTCCACTGAGGCTGCATCGGGGTCGGAGGAGCAGCTGTCGGAGATGATCTAGACCCGGCTCTGCACAATCACAATGAGAGGAAACCGCAAAATGCCCCATTCGTGTGAGAAAGAGAACAATCTCACATGTCATCAGAGGCTCCGTCCCCTGGGAGAGCTGTCACTCACACGCGACCTGATGATACCTTTCGGGGTCAGCCTGAGGCCGGAGGTGCTGCCCGGGGAAGGCACTAGCCCGGCCCGTGATCCGCTCCCACCCCCCTGTGGTCCCAGAGCGGCTGGTCCCTGTGCCGTTCCAGCTGGGCCTCATCCCTCGGGGCCCCAGGTGCTGCCCGCGGACCTGCCACCCGAGACACACAGGGCCCTCACACGGCCCCCCCAGCGTCCCCCGGACGCCCACAGCTTCGGGACAAGGAGGGCAAGGGTCCCAACCTGACCCCTTGTGTGGGAGCTGGTGAGTGTGACGGTGAATTCGGTGTCACCGTGGTAGGCCCCGCGAGCCAGGCGTTGGTGAAACACGTTTGGACGTTGCTGTGAAGATGCTTCCAGTGGTTCTCAACCTTCTGGCCCAACAGCTCCTCATGTTGTGACCCAACCATAAAATTATTTTCGTTGCTACTTCATAACTGTAATGTTGCTACTGTTATGAATCGTCATGTAAATATCTGATATGCAGGATGGTCTTAGGTGACCCCTGTGAAAGGGTCGTTCAACCACCAAAGGGATCACAACCCACAGGTTGAGAACCGCTGCTTTAGACGAACACGGAAATCCATGGGCTGAGTGAAGGGCTT
The DNA here is from genome assembly GCA_035771395.1 of Myotis vivesi. NCBI lineage: Eukaryota > Metazoa > Chordata > Mammalia > Chiroptera > Vespertilionidae > Myotis > Myotis vivesi. Next base: position 913,128 of record JAWPEG010000005.1, on the reverse strand, counting down.
CTCTCTCCATGGCATGGACGGGCCTTGCCCAATCACCTGAGGGCCCTTGAGAAAAACCCGCCTTTCGAGGAAAGGGCTCCTGCCACTCACACCTCCTGACTCCAGCTGCCCCCCACCACCTCTCCCGGGCCTCCCAGCCTGCCCCCCACCTCGGACTCGCCAGCCTCTACAGTCACAGTCTCTTCCTCTCTTTCTCTCTCCCTCCCTCTCCTCTCTCTCTCTCTCTCTCTCTCTCTCTCTCTCTCTCTCTCTCTCCCCCCTACCCCCGTGAGTCATAGGCTCAGGTATGGCGGCTGGGACTGGGAGTGGGGTTATTTCAGCCGTGGGCAAACTACGGCCCGCGGGCCGGATCCGGCCCGTTTGAAATGAATAAAGGCCGTACCCTTTTATGTAATGATGTTTACTTTGAATTTATATAAGTTCACACAAACACTCCATCCATGCTTTTGTTCCGGCCTCCGGTCCAGTTTAAGAACCCATTGTGGCCCTCGAGTCAAAAAGTTTGCCCACCCCTGGGTTATTTGCACAGAATGCAGTCATGGTTTTGCCAATAAAATTGGGACTAAACAGTCCTCACTTGTGTGATGTAACGAACGCACCAATCGTTGCTACGATTTCCAGGTGTCTCCCCCTGATCTGAGCTACAGGGAGATGAGGTTCTTCCCCCAGCAGCTCCTCCGCCAGTGGTGAAGCCCCCACCTGGAGGGCGGGCCACAGGGACATAGTGATAGACCCCTCACCAGGGCACCTGCTGAGCTTCAGTGCAATGAAGTGCTTCAGTGCCCTGATGCTCTGAGGCGGGAGCGGCCGTAGTAGAACCGCCCTCGTTTGCAAAGGAAGAAACGCAGGATCCAGAAGCTGGTTCGGGTCCTGCAGCGGGTCTGCCCGGTGAGCCTGCGGCAAAGCCGGTGCCAGCGGCCAGCCCTGTGCCTCTCCGGCACTTTCCCTGCCCCCGTGGGCACCGGGCCGGTCAGCGCGCTCTGCCAGCCTCCGAGCAGGAAATGTGGCGGTGATTCTGACAATGAGAGGAAAGGGAAGCCGGGCGGTGGGAAAGGGCTGAGGATGCAGGGCTGCAGGGCGGGGCTCAGGGAGCCTCGGGCCAGGCACCCGCTCCCCCAGGCGTGAGCATCTCACGTCCAGCAGGGATGCAGGCTCTTCTCCGTTCCCAACTCGTCACCATAAGTCTAATCCAGGGGCCCTCCGCTGGCAGCACTTCCTCCCCAGGCACACCCCTCACCGCTCCTCGGGGGCTCATTCCATCTCTTCTTACAGGACGAGTGTCTACCAGGTAGACATGACCTTCCCCCAGCTAGGCTACGAGGCCTGAGGGCAGACAGGCCTTTCTCCACATTCACCAACCGAGGCCGACTGCAAGCTCCTTGTGGGGCAGAGGCGCCCGGGGGACAGAGACAGCCCAGCTGGGGGACAGAGACAGCCCAGCTTGGGGACAGAGACAGCCCAGCTGGGGGACAGAGACAGCCCAGCTTGGGGACAGAGGTGCCCGGGGGACAGAGGCGTCCGTGGGGACAGAGACAGCCCAGCCGGGGGACAGAGACAGCCCAGCTGGGGGACAGAGACAGCCCAGCTGGGGGACAGAGGTGCCCGGGGGACAGAGGTGCCCGTGGGGCAGAGGTGCCCAGGGGACAGAGGCGCCCGTGGGGACAGAGACAGCCTAGCCGGGGGACAGAGACAGCCCAGCTGGGGGACAGACACAGCCCAGCTTGGGGACAGAGACAGCCCAGCTTGGGGACAGAGGTGCCCGGGGGACAGAGGCGCCCGTGGGGACAGAGACAGCCCAGCCGGGGGACAGAGGCGGCCGTCACGTGATGCCTCGATGGGGCACGCACTCTCCCGGGGGAGGCCTGGCAGAGGGATGATGAACTTCAGCTGCCTTCTTGCCCGGGTCAGGCAACAGCATTTCCCAGCAAAACGCAATTAAACAAAATCCCAGAGTTGTTTTTCTTCAAAACCATTTTGAGGGCATTTCTCTCATTAAAGAACAAGTGACGTTCCTGGGAGCACTGTGCGGGCTGCGAAGTTCCCGCCAGGCGTTGTGCAGCGCGTGCGTGTTTACAGGACCTGAAGGGAGGTCGGCGCAGTCCCGGGGACGGCCAGCGGCTCACTCCAAGTCGCAACCCGACGGCAGTGCTGCGGTTTAGGTACCAACCAGACTGGGGCAGCGTGTGGGACACGCAATTGGGAGGAGAGAGCGTCCCCCGCTGCCCCCCGCCTCTGACAGGCAGCAGGCCAGGCCTCCGTGCAGAAAACACGCAGCCTCGAGATTTCTGCTCAGCAGGAGCGCCCGCCGCTGCCACGCTCAGAGCTCAGCAGGCCTTCGGAGGAGGCTCGGTGGCATCATCCAGGTTGCCCTGCCCGAGGTGTGGCTGCTGTGCCCCCGCGAGTCAGTGTGCTTTGCCGGCCAAGAGGCACCGAGTGAGTCACGCAGTGTTAAGGACACAGAGAGAACAACACAGCAGACAGAAGCCGTGGAACACGCCTCATAAATCTTGTCTTCCACAGAATTCGCCAATAAAGGCATCCCTTCCACAGGAGCCTCCTGAGGGTGATACATCCCGTGTCTGAAGTCCTGGGCGGTCGCTAGGAGACCCATGAGAGTGGTCCTGGTGTGGTCCTTGCATGATCCCAGCGTGGTCCCAGCGTGGTCCTGGCGTGGCCATCACGTGGCCCTGGCGTGGTCCCGACGTGGTCCCGGTGTGTTCCTGGCATGGTCCTTGCTTGGTCTCGGCGCCTCTCCCAGCTCCCACCGAGTGCCCACTGGGAGGGTCAGTGTCTCTGTCTCCAGCAGCCCCTGCTCACAGCCAACCATGCACACGGCGCCTCCACTGGATCACACGTCCTCCGTGACATGAACGTCTCCACACCTGTGCGCCCTCCAAGGCACTGACAGTTTCCTCAGTTATTTATGAAAATAAATCAAAACACAGACAAAAACTCTCCTCGTGAACTCCACGTAGAAACAAAAACCTCTCCGCTCCCACGGAGCAGCTGACTGGGTTGTAAATACACTGACTGTAAGAAAAGACTCCCTTTCAGGTGCCCCTCCGCGGTGGGGTTCCTCTCTCTCCAGGACCTCTCGACGCAGGTGGGACGGTCACTCATCAGTGTCAGTGTGTGTCCTCCGACCAGGGCCAGCCGACCGCCACCCACCCAGAGGCTCTCAGAGGAGGACTTCTCCAGAAAACCCACTTTAACTTTATAATGTCCTCAGTTGTGTGTTAAATAAGCTAAATCCACAGAAACTAAAGTTAACCACATCAGAGCAAAAAGTAAAAGAAATGGAATTAGAAAGTGCGGAGCGATGATGGCAGAGAAAGTCCACAGTTCATCACGGGGGGTCTGAATGAGCCCGTGTCCCTTGGCCTCACGTGGGTGCCAGGCACACCCCCCACACAGAGCGCCGGCCAGCTGAGCCCCAGGCCCGAGTGGTTATCAGGACAAGAAACTGAAGAAGGCAGAGCCATTCAGCATGAGCCTGAGTCGGGGTTCAGAGTCTTTCAGAGAAAACAAAAAGCAAATGCCCACGGTGCCTGTTAGTTCAGTGACGGATACATTCATTGTCCTGTTCACGTTGGTCATTCAATGGGCAAATACAGATCAAATCATGTTTCCGTGTGTGAAAACCGTCAAGCACGTGGACAAGAGGCCATGCCAACTCAAGTTTTATTATTGATTTATTCACTAGAGGCCCAGTGCACAAAATTTGTGCACGAGCAGGCCTTCCTTCCCCTGCTGCGGCACCGGCTTCCCTCGGGCACCTGCTTCACCCGGAAGGTCGTTCGGAAGGATGTCTGGTCTATTTAGCATATTATGCTTTTATTATTATAGATTTGGTTTTAAAATATTTTATTGGTTTTTCGAGAAATAGGAAGGGAGAGGGGGCGAGAGAAACATTGACGTGAGAGACACACATCAATTGGTTGTCTCCTGCACATGCCCGGACCTGGGCCAGCAACCCAGGTACATGCCCTTGACTGGGAATCGAACCTGGACCCTTTGGTCCTCCGGCTGATGCTCTAATCATCCAGCAAAACCAGCCAGAGCTGAAAACTCGTTTTCAGAGATGTGAGAGGCCACTGGGGAGAGCAGGGATGGAGCCTGCAAGACTCAAGGAGCCCCTGGCGTCCGATTCCCAGGGCTCTGACGGACAAGACAGAGCGCGGAGCCGGGACTGCCCAGCAGACACGTGTGCTCCCCGTCACCTGTGCTGAGACAGGTCAACAGAGCCAGGCCCGAACGAGGCGCCGCTAACCACCCGCTTCCCCTGCAGGTCCCGCCACCACCCCGCCCCGACTGCCTCTGCCATCAGGTACAGCCGGCCCAGAGGCTCGTGAGTGCCTCGTAAGGCTGTGGAGGTGAAACGACAAACCGACCGAGTGGCTTCACGTATTTTGGGGGAAAGGAACACGGGTGCGTAGAGCAGGTTCAGCCTCTCATCGCTACTAAATCCGGGGCTGGCACTCGGGGGTGTCAGCCTGTGTGACTTTCTCTGCTGCTGTGTTTGCTTGGGCACGTTCCCAATGAGACCTTTTACACAAGAGCTTTGGAGAACCGTCCTCGGTGTGTCTGCGTCTGTGGACGAGGTGAGGGCTTCGCTGAAATACACCGCCAGTTATACAAGCGGGGTGGAGGGTCTCCTTCTGCAGGCACCCCTCACCCAGAGCCAACCCTGCCCCGTGGGAATGAATCACGCTGGGAGGCAGACCTCCCGCGGCCTCCCTCCTCCACCCCCTCTCCCCGTGGGACCAGTAGCTCTGCTTCCTCCACTCTTCCCGCTGGCCCTGCCGTCACCCCCTTCCCAAGGGCAGAAGACACCCCCCCCACCCCGACCGATGGGGCAATCACACTCGACTTTGGGGAACTAGAATTTTGATCTAAGTCACCAGATTAGAAACAAAAGAGAAGTCAGACAGCAACCAACTCCATTAGTTCATTTATTTTGTATAAAGTTCATGACCATGGGGCCTCGTGACATTTTCTTTTTCTTTCTTCTTTCATGGTTAAAAATTCAGTCTATTAACACTGATGTCATGGAGACTTCCTTTTAGAAAATGAGGTATTTGGTTTACTGTCCCAAACAGTAAAGGTTTAGGCAAACTGCAACCATCGTCTATCGAGTGACAAAATGGCAGGGAGTGCAGTGAGCCCTGGAACAGCCAAGTCCCGGCGGGGGACACCCTGAGAGTTTCATCGTCGCCCAAATGCACCGCCCACCTCACATCTAAAAGCAACACAGTGTGACGTTCCCAAGGGCACGCCTCCCACTCAGGACTCAGTGAGAGCGAGGAGGCGAGTGACAGGAGGCAGGTGGAGACAGAGCGTTCCCACCGTCCCGTCCCCGCACGGAGCCACGCGGCTCAGGGCGAGTGGGAGGTTGTTGCCCTATTCTCGGGTTATCCGCGGTGTTGGCCAGCGCGGCACTGACCAGCGTGGCGGTGGCTGGCGCACGGGTGGAGACGGGCGCGGCAGGAGTGTCACATGAAGAACTGGGCCACCAGGTTGGCCAGGCCCAGGACGATGAGGAGGGCGTGGAAGAGCAGCGAGGGCCACGTCAGGCGGTCCTCTTGATGGAGGGAGAGGATGTAGGTGAGGGACGGGTAGACAAACACGAAGGCCAGGCCGCAGGCAGCTCCTGAGTACCTGGAGAGGAAGCGCCTGGGGTGAAGAGCCATCCTGCATTTTGCCTTTTCTGATTTACAAGAAAGGTGATGACAGCATAATTCCACCCTCCCAGGTCGGAGGCAGCAGGCCCACTGGATCCATTGTTGCTGACATACGCAGCACTGGAGTTCTAATCATTTTACCTGCAAAGTTACTATAAACCACTAATTCCTGTTTGTCTTACGGCATCTGTTCGACAAAGAGAGCTTTACTCGTCCCGTGAACCCGGGCGACTTCCTCAGGAACATCTGGAGACGAGCTCTCTCGCTTTGATCTTTTATAAACTAACTAGAGGCCCGGTGCATGAAATTAGTGCACTGGAGGGAGGGGGGTCCCTCAGCCCGGCCTGCACCCTCTTGCAGTCCAGGAGCCCTTGGGGGATGTCCAACTGCCTCAGAGGAGGGAGAGGCTCCTGCTACCACCACTGCACTTGCCGGCCGTGAGCCCAGCTTCTGGCACACTGACCACCAGGAGGTAGCTCCTGCGTTGTGCCTGCCCCCTGGTGGCCAGTGCTCGTCATAGCGACCGGTGGCTCTGCCCTTTGGTCGATTTGCATATTAACCTTTTATATAGGATTAGGCATCTGCGTGTGTGAGGGGCTTGTGCATCTCCTTAAAGATGAGCAGATGACCACCTCGCAGCGTTCAGCATCGATATCAAAGGTCGTAACAACACACCCACACCCATGCCTGCGGAGCGGCACTGCCTCCGCTCACTAGCAACAGTTCACTCGGAACCTGTCCGTGTGGCCACAGGCAGCGTGCTACTCGCCGTGCTCGGGGAAGGTCTGTGGGACAGTGACTCAGCCCTGCTTTCTGTAGGTTCGGGGGCACCACAATTCCCAATCACTCAGTGTCTTCCCCAAACGTCACAATGTCTTTGGGAAAATAGGAAGGAAAGAGCCCTCTGGGACCTGGATTCTTCCTTTCTGACAACAGTTGACACTGGACTATGTTCTTTTTATTTTATTAAATTATTGGGTGACGCTGGTCAGCATGAACACACAGGTGTCAGGTGTGGGTTTCCATGTTCCGAGGTCTGTATATTGTACCGTGTGCCTGCCCCCCGCAGTCAGATCTCCTCCTTCACCTCCTATTGGGAGCTTTCTCCCTGGATCGTGTTCCTGAGCAGAAAGTCAGGGCACAGCTGTGGCACGTAAGAGACCTTCCGGGTGCCCAAGACATGATGCAATATGGATGAGACATCACTTTCACTCGGGTGAGAAGCAAGGGACACAGTAGACAACAATGAGAGAAAGAATGAGCAGTGCCCACAGCTCAGGGGCCCTGGTGTTTCTAGTGGGAAAGGAGCAGAACGGAAGACAACAAGACGTAAGCGACAGCAGAACACATTACTGTATTAAACCCTGAAATCTCACACAATTAAATGAAGCAGCAGCAACACTGGGATAGCCCCCCAGCAGAGAGCACCCCGAAGCGGCACAGCCCCAGGAGTACCTTATGATCCCTCCGATGTTGGGGTACAGACAGGCCATGCTCACGCCAGCTCCCACAATAATCAGATTCAGGACCAGCACGTGGAAAATGCTAGGTGATGCGTTTCGGGGGAAAAAATAAAAATAAAACAGGCACATTATCACCACTAATGCGAGAATACACTTCACCATTAATGCGTCTAAAATCAGAGCGTCTGAAACATGACAGCCACATCCCGCGGAGGCAGAGGCGGCGCTGGCGCCGGGCCCGCCCTCACGGTGCCATGTCAGAGGTCCCTCTCCCGCCCACAGTCCCGCTCGGTCAAATCCTGACAACAGCTGTACCATCGCGAGAGCCGTGACAAACGGCAGTGCCCTAGACAGACGGGACCCAATGACAATCACTCAGAACCCTCATCGTTGGCACCCAGATGGCAAACACCGTCTGGGCCACATGGGGAGCCGGCGGGACTGTGACCGCGCGGGACCCTGAAACCGCCGGGGTGTCGTCAGGGAGGGCTGCACGGGCCATGGCGGTTCTGTAAGATTTGGGATCTGGGGTCATTTTTTCTGTTTTCTATGTTTAACAAATAGCCTATATGTTACCATGTCTTTAAGGTGTTTATTTTACTTTTATAATTAGATACATTAAACTGAGGACAAAGGAAAATGGGCAGGATTTTATTCTTCAGACTCAGCATTCACCATGAATAGAATGCCCGCTAAGTCCATGGACGAGGCGCTAACAGGTCTGGGAGTCCACTTGGACACAAATAAGAATAATGTGGATGAGACCTGATGCTCAAGAAACAGTTCCATTTCCCCAGAACGTTCATTCTCAAACGCCAAGCTGAGGCACGAGCACAACTTTTGCGCCCAAGTTGTCAGAGGTTCGTTAATCCCCGATAATGACCACATACTTAAACATAAGAAAGTTATTCCTACACAGAAGTGGTGAGTCTCACACCCGGTGAACGACAAGGTGCTCGGGCTTCCGCTCCGACTCTTCCCCAGAAGCTCCGCCTCAGAATCGCTCCGGGGGGAGACGTGTGTGTGTGGGGGGGGGGGGGGGCGGGCGGGGGGACCTTGGCTA